>VCJL01001733.1:2568-23948 GCA_024139405.1 Backusella mclennaniae | reverse complement strand
AAAAAAAAAAAAAAAAAAACTTCAAAAAAGGGGATACAAAAAATAAGGGGCAAAAAAAAAGAGACAAGTAACAATAAACAAATAAACGATCTGTAGGATTGTCAAACATCAACAATAAAGCAAAGTCAAAAGAAAAAAGGCAAGGCACCAGTTTTATGTGAACAGCATCATTTAAAGAGATTAGGATTGCTATGCCCGACTTGTTTAAAGCCAACAACACCAGAACAGCCATTCCATCGAGAATGTATTCTTTGTCCAGGTTGTACTACTGCAACAATGACTCATTCTTCTCACTATGACTTCAAGGGTCAAGCCTATTGCAGAGTTCATTACTCATTACTAAAAGAAGCTCAGTGTGGTGGGTGTGATCAGACTGTACTAAAGAATTTTGTTGAACACCCAGATGATACAATTTGGCACCCTGAGTGTTATATGATTGATAAAGTAGGTAAACGTTTTCTCTTTCTTTACTTTAATAACAAACATATTCAATTGCGCATTTGCTTTATATAGTTCTGGGACGTTAAATTAAAAAATAATAAAATGTCAGGTAAAATCGAATATGCAAATAAAGTTTAATAAGCCTTATGTACATCCATAAAAAATAAGACCCCCTCTCGTAACACTACATTTTAATATTAGATGTAACATTAGTTGAAAGACAATTAGCCATCGAGAACAAAGTAACGCGTATCTGGTCCAATCTTTCCTTATTTGAGGAATCATCCGCCAATTGTATATCAGACATGTTGATGAATGTAGCGGCAGGTGCATACTCTGAAGGCATTCGTATGGCAAATCAGTTCATCATGCATTTGGAAATATTATTCAAATCGTTGGATCTTGTTCAATCCAAGTTACCGCAAACAACGTTAGGTAAACTATTTTTTTTACATCTATTTTATTAGGTTAAAAAAATATATAGTTAAGAATTTAGTATAAAGTACTAAAGAAAAAGTATAACATAACCATGTTATAATATTTACTATAATAATTATAACACAAACAAAAGACTTGGACTGTGCAAACAATGCTAAACTTGTGTGTAAGCAGGTGCTGCAGTTTTTCCAATTGCTTACAGCCACAACCAAGCCGGACAAAAGAGTAACACAGCAATTGCTTTCTTTGGTAACGAACTTAGCTCAGCACTTGAAATCACTTATCCGCTGGGGTCTTTGCACAGCATTACAATTGGTAATACTAATAGTCGAGAAATAGATAAATAAATAAAAAAAACTAACCGTTGCTTTACAGGAAAATGATTTTGAAATAGAAGATTGCATTCTAAAATTTCTCCATCCATTTTCTGAGCTCGAGAAAAAGCGAGTTTGGATTGCTGGAAGATATTGGTTCAAAGATCCACCTAAACCTGAAATGGATATTTGCATAGAATGTAAGTTATTAATACATGATACCGAATGTTACCGTTACGAAAGCTCAAAAAGGTGGCACCCTCAGTGTTTTCGTTGTTGCCATTGTTCGACTCTGCTAAATCACAACACAGCCCGTATCTTGTTTCCCACTTTTGTGCTTTATTGTCTAAATTGCTGTCCCGAGGACACTGTTGCGGCTTTATGCGTTTATGTTTCCGTACTAGAGCAAAATTTGAACTCACTTAAAATGAATTTAAGTAGAGTATCCGAGGAAATGAATACGAAGAGTAAGTGTTTAAGCCCATGGAGAAGGAAAAAGAAGGAAAATAATAATAATAATAATAATAACAAAAATATTTGTGTTTATTTTTATTTTCTATTTTCTATTTTATTTTCTTTTTCTTTTTCTTTTTCTTTTTTTGTTTTATTTATTATTATTTTTTAAAAATGCTAGATCAGCCGAAGACACCTGTACTATATCAAACCATAACAGAAAAACCAGCTGGTCGACGAAATTCTTTTTTAAATATGTTTGCAACAAAATCTAAACGTTTTGGAGCAACTAGATTAAGTAAATTTGAAGATAATATATCATCAGCTAAAGATGAAAGAACACAATTACCATTAACAATTAATACGTCAACTTCGCTTTCAGCTGCTACTCTTACTTCTTCTTCACCACCACCACCACTACGATCTCCAACTACAACTCCAAAATCACCAAGATTAAATAGTATTCGACGTGCATTCAGTGCAAATCAAAACAGTACTTTCTATAGTGTATTTGATAGAAATCGTAAAAAACGGGATGTCAGACGTGCTTCCATATTTAATGCAACTGCGATGAACGACAATAAAAAAAACCTACCCACATTAGATTTATTTCAAGATTATGTATTACGGCATGCCGCAGTTCTATCCATAAGATCTTTGGTTTCGCTTTATTCACTAGACGAATTACTAGCGTTATTAGATGAAAATTATAGCGGCAGTGATAATAACAGTACCAACAGTAGTAACAGAAATAGCGGTTTATGGGGAAAGTTACTAGTGCATATGAAGATGAACGTACAACCATCCTCACCAACTTCACTTACTTTATACAGCATGCCTACCTATTCATCATCGTCTAACTCGTCCAAGGTTTTTAACGTTCCAATTATGAATCTAGTAAATCGAGAAAAACGTAAAAAAAACAAAGGTGCTTCGGTAAATGATCCTTTGACGTCTATCTCTCCGTCTTTATCATCCTGCTACTCAGATAATTCAATGGTCCCTATATTTGTTAAGAACTGTATTTCGGCGTTGATGCAATCTGGTATATATATTTATTAGGACTGATAGTATTATATTGTTATTAAATAATTAATATGTAGACGTATCAAAAGAAGGTATATTTCGAAAAAATGGCAACATTCGTCATTTGCGAGAGCTAGCAGATCAAATTGATAAGGGCATATATACGGAACTCACCGAACAAACATCTATTCAATTGGCAGCTTTACTGAAACGTTATTTACGTGAACTACCTGAGCCACTACTTACATTTCGATTATACAATCTATTTACTTTAAGAAACATCAATACAAAATTAGTGCATCTTGCATGTTGCCTGTTACCCAAAGCAAATCGTGATACTATGCTACTCGTCTTTGGATGCTTAAAATGGATATCCAGCTTTAGTGACACCAACAAGATGGACGTTGCAAATCTGGCTCGTGTTATCGCTCCAAGTGTTTTGTTCAGTAAAAATAACGCTGATCCAAAAAAAGGGGCTCACTCCGAAATCGAAGTTGTGCAATATTTAATCGAATACAGCAACGAATT
Organism: Backusella mclennaniae; assembly: GCA_024139405.1. Taxonomy (NCBI): domain Eukaryota; kingdom Fungi; phylum Mucoromycota; class Mucoromycetes; order Mucorales; family Backusellaceae; genus Backusella; species Backusella mclennaniae. The sequence goes on along the minus strand of VCJL01001733.1, from coordinate 20,748 downwards.
AACTATGGTATGGCGAAGTTTTCCTATTAGTATTAAAGTTCCCCCTCCTTAATTTAATTTACAATTTTTTACTGTTCTAGATCCCAAATGATTTGGTGTTATTATCAATACAAGATTTTCAACAACAGGAAAATCTTAATTCACGATCTTTTATTAAACAATACAGTCAAATGCTCCAAGCTAGAAATAAAATGGCGTCTAGTAATAACGTGTCTCTTCCAACTAGTCCGGCTAGTCCAACAACACCAGGAATAACAATAAAAGCAAGTTTGTCAAATAAACTGATGATAAAGGGAAGGCGAGCTTCTTGGATACCTGGAAGACACTAAGAAAAACAAAAAAAAACACTAATGACAAACACCTTAGCTTTATACATTTTACTACTGCTACTACTACTACTACTACTACTACTATAATTATTACTATATGCTGTATATTTTTATTATTTATTCTTTTTTAATTTGCTGCTATTGCCATTACTACTATTATTTTTATAACTGACATTTAAACATCAAAATAAAGTGTTATATCATATATAGAATACCATTCAAATTGTTATAATTACGCATTAATAAATTTATATACAAAAAGGATATCAACTTGATGTGTTTAGATATTTCAATCCGCTGAATAACATCTACCCAAATATAAGAGAGTGATTCTAAACATTTCCTACCGGCCTTTAGATATAACGACCTTTTAAATATTTTGAATGTGTAAGTTATAGATTTATATTATTATACACTACATAGACAAAGATCTTGATGCTATATTCTCTTGAAAAATACTCCTATACCCAGGAAGTTGTCACACTCATCCATACCAACACACATTAAATAAAAATATTACTTTTTTATATATAAACACATATGTTCTACATTGCTTCATTGATTAGACTAAAGGCATTACGATAAACTTCCAAAGTTACTTTGCAGCGGGTTCTTTCTGAGGCAATAGCAGGGTCTTCATATAACATGTCATCAAATAAATCTTCGCGGTACAAAGTAGAAACTAATCTATTCTGGACACTTTCTCTAGTAAAATTGACCAAAAGATGCATGATTGCCTTGGGAACCAAGTCTTGGATTCTTCTTTTTACAATATTAAAATAAGCAGTGATCAAGTAACCTAAAATATTATTTTGTTACTATTTGTATAAAAAAGCCGCTAACTGGAAAACTTACGAATTAACTCTACTTCTTTATCATCTCTAGTGCTAGTGCTGATTGATATATGTTCTTCTGACATCTAATATATATATATATATATATACATTAAAAAAAGAACGATCATTAGTTTTTTGTTACTTTCTCTCGTCACTTTTGTATTCACCTGTGCACTGAGACTGTCTATATCATCATCTCCTTCATTTAAAGAAGATGTGGATTTCTCTATAATCGTTAGCTTGGCTGGGTCTTTTCCATTTAAAAAGTAGTTTAGAAGTGATTCTTTTGGTTGCTGTAATTGTTGTTGTGTGATGCTGCTTGCATTAGAGCTGATTGACAAAGATCTTTGTGTTCTTTGGGGACTATTCATTTGCTGGCGAACGAATTTTTTTCTATTCAATTTGTCATTCTCCTTTTGTTTTCTTTCCAATTCAGCCAAAGCGCCTGCAGCACCAGGGAAATCAGGATGATTAGCATTGATATACGCACACTCAACGCTAATCAAACTTTCTACATAGTCTGAAGTTGGCATCAAGCGTTCCTGCAAAAGATCTGAGACCACATCTACAAGCTTAACATGTAGTTTAGGAAATCGAGTGATCTCCTTACTGCCAGATGTATGGCAGATCTTTGATAGTTCTTCGAATGCAAGATCGACACAGCGTAAACTAGGTGCCTCTAATAACCTGATCTGTGGTCGTACTAGCAGATCAAATGCAGCTTCTGGTACAAATAGCGAACAACGAGGCCCTGTTGAATTACGGATCGCCGTACGTATATCTTCATTTGTGATATTTGCACATGGATGAATCGAGTCTAACGCATGGCCAAACACTGAATTGAAAATAAAGTAGATACGGGCGCCTCCCGAGAGCTCCTTAGTAGAGATAGTGTGCGAAGTGCCGTCAATTGATGAAACGAACTCATTGGCAAATGAAGTTAGTAATTTCAAAACAAGTGATCCCTTGGTAATACAATGTAAAATTAGACGTTATTATTTATTACATATGTATATATATATATATATGAATTAAAAAAGACTTACTTTATGAATAGAACCAGCAAAGGCGGGATCGCCATATTGTGCTAGTTCATGTTGAGTCTGGCCAATCAAAGAACTTAGTTTTGATCTAAGATCAGGCAATCTCTCTCTAATGTGATTTACTAATATCTGATTTATATACCAACAACAATAACAATAATAATAATGCATTTAGTTTATATACCATTATTATTATATACTATACAGTAGCACACCATTTCATTCCACTTTCCAGTGCAATACTCTTCTAATTTATATAATAATGTCCCCTTTTTTTAAGCTACTTACATGATGAAGTTGCTTAGACAAATGGACCGAGCCACACCTTTCAGATATGTTTCGGTAAGCAGGATGACTTTGAAAAAACAGTTTTTCAGAATTGATGGCATCTGCCATTGCTTTTCTAGTGATGATATCCTGCTGACTTCGATTTACAACACCCACAAACCCCAACTTCAGTGGAAATGACTTTCCTGACAATACATCCAATGCATTTGTTCCAGCATCCATCAAATCCAACTTTGTCAGTACGCCTATTGTTCTTACTCCCTCTGGATCCATTCTTCTTGCTAATTTCAAGCTATCGGAGTTGGCAAGGTCTGCATTTGCAGGGGTCACCGCTAAAATAATGCTATTGGAGATGTGTTGTAAGTATATAAGAATCACCATTATTATTATAATTTTAGTGATTACCTGCTTTGCTTTGAGACATAATCTGTCACTAATTTACGGATTTGGACATCAATATCATGAGGCTGGTCACCTATTCACATCGATACGGGATGTCGTATGAGTATTAACTATCAAGACTGAATGCATAAATCATAATTACCAACAGGAATCTAATAAACCTTTTTTATTTAGTAAACATAATATATGATACTCTCTCTATGCACACACACACACACACACACACACACACACACACACACACACACACAGACTTTTCTAGTTTTGCTTCAAGTAGTCTTCATTACCTTTGTTAAACCAGGCAAATCAATTAGTGTCAAATTGAGGACATTTTTCGAGTAAATCTTTAAATGAATTGGTTGCTTCGAGATGCCCTTGTTATTTCCAGCAATGCGTTCAGTTTCATTAGCAATCTCTTCCCGTACACGATCAAAATCAAAGAACTTTTGCTTTGACAAGTGTAAAAACTCTGCATATTCTTCATCAGTGTTGCTTGCAACCAACTGTAAAACTAAAGGTCTTCGTGTGACAATACCACTTCCTCTTGGAAGAAAGTCGCGTTGAACAATGTGCTCCAGTACAGACGATTTGCCACTACTTTGTTCACCAACTGTTATAATCTGTGGCAAATCAAGTGCTTCATTGCCACCAATAGAGGCAAGTGCGTCTTGTATTTTGTTGATCAAATTGATTGTGTTTTCACTCATGTCTTGTTCTCTTTGATCAGATGAAGTAAATAAAAATGGAAATAAATAAAAAAAAAGGGGTTCGAAATGAAAAAGAGCAAATAATGGGAAAATGGGTGATTGTTTTGCCTTAAATACTGATAATTAAGAGACGAAAATCCAGATTGGCTGTATTATAAAAATAAACACATGAACAATAATTGCACTGTGAAATGGGAATTGAAAAGAGAGGCAGTTTGAATTAATATACATTCTTTTTCAATTATAAAGGGATGCGCCATATTGTTAAATTCTTTACAAAATATCTCTTTCTCTTTCTTTTTCTTTCTCTCTCTCTGTTTTGATTCCATATACACGTAATAATAATAACAAGTATGCCTACTTGCTGCTGTAGTGCTGAGAATTGCCCAAAAGCTGTAGAGTTCAATAATTTGTATGAAAGAGTATCATTAGATTCAAGATTGGCAGCTGGTAAGTCATAAAACAAGTCGCGCATATACTCGCTTATTAATGTTATTATTATTAGAAATTGGTAAATTGTTGCTTGAAGAGAAGAATAGTGATCAGGTAACTGTCCTTTTTTTGTAACATATAAGCAAATAAACAAACACTAGTTTATTTTTTAGCCTTATGATGTGGTTAAGAACAATTATGAAGAACTTGTTGCACTTAGAAAGGAAAAAATTGATTCAGAAAAGGTATTTGCCAATACTTAAGGTTCAATCATGTATATTAAATGCTTAATGCTTAGAGAATAAAACATCTTTCAAGAGAGTTGAAACACCTCAAGTCAGAATCAAGTCAATTCAAAGAAACAGTCGAAGTATATGAGAATGAAATGGAAAAAAAGAGACTTTGGGAGCACTTGCTGGTTTTGAAGGGTGATGTGGAGCAAGATCTAAAGAATCAGGTTAAAATAGTATTAAAGCAATCTATAAGCTATAGGCTAATATATGCTTGTAATTAAATAGGTCAAGGAACTAGAATTTAAACTCCAAGAATCTCGAGAAATGTTAAGAGATGTCGATAAACAATATAAATCATTAAATGGAAAATATGGTAACCTATATTATGTACAGTTAAATTTAATGCTAATACAACCATATATAGAGTCACTCCAATCATCCCATACTAATTTAAAACAAGAATATGAAGCTGCTACAGTAATTAAATCCAATGGCGAGAGTGATAATAGCATTACAGGTGCCTGTAATATATTCGAGGCAAGTACAACAAATGCATAAAAGTAAATAACAAGCTAAATTTAATATCCTAATATTAACAGGAGGTAACTGAAAATGCCATTCCAGAAGCAATGTCAAATGGTATGTTTTGTAATTGAATATGATTTGGTCTTCAACTAAAGCATATGGTATTCCATATCTATGATCTATTAGCACCAAGACTACAACTGGAGCCCATCTTTCCTGATGGCAAAAATCCTTTCAGAATACTTCAAGTCATCACCCAAGATACCTTTTCAAAATTATGCAATACTGATACTCGGGTATTAAATCGACAATTAAAGCGAGCCTTTGACCAGATCGAGCTAAGTGAGATGAGCAATACTATGATTCGCGAAATCATGGCAGAACTCATTCACTTTAATAATCAGTTTGATTGGGTTTATGGATGTTATGATCCAAGTGTAGAATTCTTCTTTCCTTTGACAGAAACTATTCAAACGTTATTGATAGAGATTGGAAATATGAAATTGACGTTGAATGATTTGCACACAGATTATGTAATGAAAATCGAACGCCTCAACACACCATCTTCGGAACCAAACATTCTTTACAAGTTTGATCGTAAAAATATAGATATTATTGCTAATGAAAAGAGACTTTCTAATTGTCCTGATCTTCCTAAAAAGAACAACAAGAGAAATTCAATGGTCGTTGAATTACTCGATAAATTATTGAAGTAATAAACATAACTTTTTATTTAAATTATAGTTATATTGAACTTCACTCATTTTTGAGTTATTTACCTATTTACTATACTATTTTTTATATGAATGCCTATTTATACTTCATAATTGGAATAAATATTGTATGGGCGCCACACATTGTGGGCTGTTATTTAGTATATAAGGTATCCACCGACTCAATATATGCGCTTGAATCTCGCACATAGCTTGAGTTAAATTGAATTCAATCCTCTTCTTCAATATTTCGTTAGCAATTTTACATAATCCATCGAGATCATTATAATCTTAAAGAGACATATCTTTATATAAATTTTTTTTCTGACCTGTCAACACTAATTGTTACTTTTTTCCATAATTTCATAATAATTTCTTATTCTGTTTGGATTAATGTAGTATTTCATAGCTCGTGGTATAGCTTTTTTTCATTTAAGAGACCACTTATTGTTTTGTATAAACTCTTAAGAAAATAAACTAAAACCATTGAAATAAAAGTAGCTACTATGTCCCATGACTTAAATACAACACACAATTCGGACATTTTTATAAATAACCCAGAATAATACCAATCCAACTTTAAATCTATGTTTTAACAAAGGCAGTGGTTTAGCTTTGCTTTGAGAGAAATACAAATGATTTATTGTAATGATGAATATGCCTTATTTATGATACTATTCAATGGAAATGATCTATTTCAATCAAGTTAATGAAGTGAAGCTGAAAACACATATATGATGGATAAATAATAAACAAATTATCTGAGAGTAGAACTTTAACAATACCTTGATGGTACATCGAAAATTCGGGAGTTTGGAAAAACGTTCATGTAAAAATTTTATCCTCAGGAACATAGGATATTACCACTATTTAAAATCTATAACAAATCAGATAAAGAAAATGATTCAGAATAGTTTTTGCTTTTATTGCAACATTGCATCGTATCCCAATACAAAATCATAGGCAATGACATAAGTTGAGTTATAGACAAAAACGGGGTGTATATATACAGGATGTATCAAGATTTTTAAGAAAGTTATATATATTAAAGATAAAAATTAATGTATAGAAAACTTGTTCATGCACTTAAGAATAGAAAAATAAGAAATGTTTGAATCGGAAGCCTATCCCTTTTCGCTCCTGTCCTTTATAAATTAAATGTAAAATCATACAGGTACATGGTGTATATTTACGAATTGAACTACACAATATGGCAAATCCTATATCAATAGTCGAGCCTCTATATTTGATATCCTATGCTTCATGAAAAAAATAAAAACAAGAAGTGTAATTATACTTGGAGCTTTAAATTTTAGTTATACCTGAGGGGAACTTTCATAAGCCATCAACCGATAATAAAAACAATTATCATACTGGCGACAATGAGAGAATAAAAAAATAACATATTTTCAACGCTAAACGACCAGGGTACAGCAAATTTACTGATAATTGTTAAATGTTGAGAATTTTCAAAATCTGTAATGTTACTCAAATTGAAAATATTGTTTCCTTTTCTATATCTTTTATTTGTAAAAATAACCAATATGTGATAACGCAAATATGCTTTTCTCTGCTCCTCATATATAAAATAATTAATTAATTAATTAACCAAAGTATGTACATCCTTGTTCCTCCACTCATAAAAATGCCAAGGGGAAAACGTCTTTTTTTTTTTTTTTTAAAGCTGTTTACATTCTGGAATGACGTTACCTGAATAAATAAAAGTCATCTTTTAAAAAGCAAAGCAGTAAACACATTTTAAACTCTTTTTATGGAGATATGATGTAAGATCAAATAAAGAGCAGGAAAGAAAAATGACTCTTTACCATAAAAAGTAAACTGAAATGATTATATCCCAGAATAAGAATAATTTTGTATATCTTTATCATTATTATTATAATGCGTTTGAACTCTTACAGCACTATATACAAAATATAAATGTGCCATTTCAACATGCAGATTAAAATAAAATTAAATTGCGTGATTTTCTTGAGTATTATTCGTAAAGTCGTCTAATGCAGCGTATTCAACATAAAATTTGGCGTATCATGCATCGTTTTTGCTAATTTAGAGGTCAAATATATGGCATTAATCGAATGAATCGATGCAATATGTACTTGGATTTCCAAGAAAAAGATATACTTAAAGTACTAATTAATCAATTGAAAGAGGAAGCCATATCATTGAATATAAAATCATTTTATAGCAAAAAAGTGAAAAACAGTGAACAAAAACTCAGCCATATGACGATATGGTACTCTCAAAATAAGTGGATCTATATTGACACATGTTTGAACATTTGACTATTTCATTTTTTTTTGTACCTACTCTTCTGGTTTACTGAATGCATATATAGTGATTAGAAAAATATTTAAATACTTTTCAAACTGATTATTTGCATATGACTTTGATTGCATTATGAAACTAAAGTTAATATGAAGGTATTGTAAGTGTTGCTTAATCAAACAGCGAAAAATAAATACTACTGGAGATAATGAGTCGAGTTGAGGAAAAATGAATTGCATGAATAAACTTATGTTCATGCATTCAACGTCATTAGTAATCCCGTACATACATTAAAAGATAGATTAGGATTTCTTTTTTCTGGATCACCAATCACCTGGTTCTATCAATTAATCATAACCTGAGAAATGGTCAGAGTTATCCACTGTATTAAAGTAATAGATTTAAATAATGAATGATGCTTTTAATATGCTTTTTATCGTAATGATGATAAAAAGTAATACTGTTTACTCATTAAAGTTAAATGCTTAGTTTTTTTATTCAGAAAAGGATATAAATAGCATATCCAGTCTGGTGTTTACCTATAAAATTAAAGTTTCTTTTACCCATTATAGCCATTGTTTATATTAACAATACAGTAAAACAAAATCAATTTATCCAAAGGCTGATTTAGAAATCTTACACTCAAGGCACAATGCAGAGTAGGTGCTTTTCTCATTATTCTTTAATTGGAGAAAAAGAAAAAGCACCGTTTTCAAGACGAACTCGTCTTACCTTTAATTTTATTCTAAAAATAAATAATGTTTTAACAGACATATATCTCAGTTACCGGCTCATAGCCTATCACAAAGAAAAGGTATATCAAACTTAAAAAAAAAGTGGTACAAATTGACATGTTATTCCTAGTATGGAATAAAGAAGAAGCTCAGGAAAATAAAAAGCATGGTGTATCAAGAAAAAAAAAAGACAGACATTTTTCTTTGCTTTTGCAGAACAAGTTTCAATACTAATGGTCCTTTTACATGTCAATTATGGTAAGTAGTTATAAGATTTATACCAATGCTAGATGATTTAATACCACATTTTAAGTGGCATTTATTGTATCCTAGTTTTTTTTTACACATTTTGCTTTGATCATCATCATTCTTCAATTTTGTAATACAATTTTTTTATTACTAAATGAGATACATAACATCTCAACACTGTACTTATGAGATCCATATATTTTATTTTACCAATGTAATTATATAAAAACAATAAAGTAAACTTAAAGGAAAAAAGACATGTTTCTGTATCAATTTGTCTGCATCTTGGCAAAACTTTCACATATATTTTTTTTACGCAAAAAAAAATTACCTAAAAAGGACAGGAATGAGGAGGAAGGGAAAATAAACAGTAGTATGGATTTATATATAGAAAAAGAACATATATAACGAAGTGTTTACATTAATATAAATAATATTTTTTCTTTTCTCTTATTTGTTTCTTTCTTTCCTTTCCCCCCTTTTTTCATTTTTATTCCTTTTTGTATTTGTGTGTAATTTCCTATTTTTGTATAAAACAAAGCACGTATAAAGCAAAAGAAAAAAGAGAGACGTTTTAAACTTATACTTTCTTTTTTATATTGTAAAAAGAGTGTAAAGAAAACCCAGCAAGAATCGAGAAGCTTTTTTCTTTATTAAAAATTTAGAGCGAAGAAAAGAAAAAACGCGAGAGAAAAAAAAAAAAAGCCTGATCACCCTTTTTTTTTGTCAGAAAGCGAACGGTCAAGGATAATTATATTACTACTCTATGGACGTAACAACTGCTATTCATTCATATCCACATGTCACCGAATATCGACGGACTTCTTCAATTTCTAGTCAAGATAATAAACAACACCAACAAGAATCACCAATTTCCGAATCATATTGCTCGTGCTGCTGTTCTTCGTTCGAAGAGGAGGGGCATAATTCGTCTTCTACCATTTGTACAACGCCAAACGATACAACAGCTGCATTATCACCAACATGTGAGGATAATGAGAAATCAAGGGGTAAAAAGGTTCATGCGATAGAAGAATTACTGCAAACTGAGCGTGATTATGTACAAGATCTTAGTCATTTAGTTGAGGTAATATTTATTTATTGTTATTATCGTTATTGTCGTTATTTTTATTATTTTTGGATTGTTTTTATTACCTCCTTAATTTTTTTTTTATAAATTCGCACATATCAACTGGCTAGTGAGCAAATCCATTGTACACACATATATTAACTAATTATTTATTACAACAAAAGTAGATATGTCTAAAAGTACTTTCTCGCCAAACTTGGATATCCCAAAACCATAAACAGATTATTATCAGAAATGCCCATGATATTCTTGGATTCCATAAACAGTTTATTATTACTTTTGATACCACTTCGTTATGGAATAATTGGTCCTGCATTGCCCAAACGTTTCTTGATCAGGTAAAATGTCATATTCGGATCACGTGCATGATCTGTGCGTATAATCCATAACAAGTGATATGGCATGTTATTCACAATATGTAAATTCTATATATTCAATGGAACTAGGTGGAAAATTTTAAATTATATACAACTTATTGTGATAAGCACGCAGAAGCATGGTCATTATGTTCAAAGTACAGAGAAAGACCCGAATGGGCTGGTTTTTTAAAAGAGTGTGTAATCCTGGATTCAAATTCGATACCGTTCAACTTATCAAATGATATTTTCTTACATTATCGGCAGCAGTCCGCAAAGCGTTTACAATTTGAAGATTATCTAATCAAGGTAGGATAAATAGTGAATGGTGCTTCACATTCTTGTTTTTTAAAACGTTTTTTTTTTCTTTAAATAATAAAAACCAAAAAAGCCTGTGCAGAGAATATGTCGATACCAATTACTTATAAAAGAAATCATTCGCTACAGTTCTACCCGAACGACCGAATATGAACTTTGGAATTCAGTTTTGGATGAGATGCAAGAAATCGTATCTGATATTGATCGCCGCAAACATGAGCATGATATGAAGGAGCGTACTGATAGATTTATAGAGCGTATTGAAAGTGACTGGCGGATAACAAAGAATCAGTTGCAGAAGTTGAATCATATATTAATTGCAGGTGCTATAGAAGTTACCTATTCTGCTTTAGGCTCCAGTATGGCAAAGCCGAGATACCTTGGTTGCTTTCTATTTGCTACTTATTTTATCATGGTCAGACCCAAAAAGCATAATTCATATGAACCTAAACACTGGTTTCCTTTACGTTTAACTGAGTTTGAAGATTTGAATGATATCCCAGGTATACTTACACTGAAATAAAAAAGAAAATATAATAAGAGCAGCGACAGTAAAAACACATATTATTAATTAGGTTTAATTAATACTGTTATTTTTATGATAGGACAAAGAGAGAATTCATTTATTGTCAAGTGTCGGAAACATACATTTATATTTACAGCCACTTGTGGACAAGAAAAACAACTATGGACAAGCAAGTTGCAAAAAGCAATCCATGAAGCAAAAGAAAAGCCTCGAGACAGCAATAATAGCAGTTTTTCTCCAGAAGATTTTATTGTTTCTTCATTGTCTGGTATTGGATCTAAAAGTTTGGAATCAAGAGGCCACCGAGAAGTCCGACCATCGAAATCATTCTCAAATGATTGTAATAGAAAATTAGTATCAACATCAGCATCAACATCGTCATCAATATCATTATCATCGCCATCATCTTTACCTCCTGACATTAGGCTACGTCGATCCATGTCGACTCATATCCAATTCGAGGACTCATTAAAAACAATATCATTAATTCCCCCTTCATCATCTTCTCTTCATTGTCCATCAAACAAAAGATATTCTGCCGATTATACTAATATCAAGAGATCAGCAACTCAGCGTCAAAATTCCGAATCATTTAATGGGCTTTGTAAACGACGACCAAGTTCGGCTGATCTCCTTTCAACAGTAACAGCAACATCAGTATCAAACAACAGGATCAGTCGCATGTCGTTGCAATTCAAAAACAATCAAATGAATGCCGTAAAGATGACCGTGGATCATAAGCTGCGAGATGTATCTACCCAGGACTATCTCTCACTTCGCGCATGGAACATGCGTGAAAGAGATCAGATTGCATATTACCAAAAAAAATCAACTACACCGACTCAGCCAGACGAAATCCACAACGATACCACCAACATAAGCAGTAAAAGCGTCATTTATAATAATAGAAATAATAATAGTAGCAGCATTGATGGTGGTCAGCCTGGTAATAATAATAACAGTCCTGGTAGTGGCAATAGTAGGAAGCTTTCTGCATCATTTCTAAGGTCGTCTGCATCTAGTCTGTCGCTTATGATTCCAAAACGAACGACAGCTGTAAAGACACGCCATTCTGATAGTGCCACCTTTTGCTCCAACCCACTTGATCATATAACAGGGCCTTCAGCAAACCACTCCAGTTACCTCAACAATAAGAAATCTACTGTAATTGTCGACGTTTCTTCAAGTACTCTATTTGAAGCAGCAGTGGCAAGCACAGAAATGGAAAAATATGAAGAAGTAAAAAACCAGTATTTACACCCATTACAATTACCATCCTTGCAACCATCAGTATCGTCACCCACTACTTCACCCCCTCCACAGGTCCGACAGGAGAAACTCTTGGAGCGGAAAAAAAGTAGCGGGATGGTTATGGCAAACAAGGTGTTACAGCGAATGAAAAGTTTTCGCTATAATAGCAAAAAAGCAGCATCAGCAAAAACAGCAATTAACTGTAGTGAGGGTGATGTAGATAGTGAATACTATACATCCAATAATAGCAATAGCAATGTAATAATACCAATAATCAAGGTGATTATATTTAATTGATACTCGAATTTTCACTTACATGTTTGCGTGAATTAGATTGAAAAGACAGAAGTCAACGATGAGAACAGTAAGCAAAGTCGTTCATCAGAGAATCGTGATCGACAGAATTTTAAGGAGAAAATCGAGGAGAAAGAACACAAGCAGGACGAGGAGCCTGTTAAAATGAATTCATTCGTTTATGCCTCCACCCCACCAATTGAATTACCAAAAAAGAGAAGAAGTGTTTGGCGATCAAAACTGCGAACTCTGCAGGATAATCTATTGTTAAAGAAAGAATAATGGCACCAATAAGAACATGATAACAAACTGTACTATAAAAATAAAGATATTATGACCAGAAAGGGATTACACAATGGATGTCATATTTTATAAATGGAGAAGTCTGGGTGTATCAAAAAGTTCTTGGCATTACAAAATAAAGAAAACTGGTTAGAAAGCTCGATGGATTTCATGCATGATGAAGAATATCAAGAACAACACGGATGTAGATAAACATGAGCATTTACTAAAAGGAGCAGCAAAAGTTTTTAGTATATAGTTTACCGCCAGCTGAGAACATTCCGGAAAATGGTTATATTTAGGGTCCTCAACTGTAGTAACAGAAGGACATTACCGATATTGTCTTTTAATTTTTAGTTTTAGTCATTTTATTGAAGGCGCAGCAACGGCTGTATTAATTTACTTTACTTTCTAAAATAAGCCTTCCTTTTTTTATAAGATCTGAAACAAAAAATCTGGACTGAAATGTTGGAAAACGAAAAACGAAAACAAATTGACTCAAAAATATTTACCAACAGGATCTTACTAAGTTTAACACTATTTGACAGATTTTATCAAAAAGTATTTTTGATTGGTTATCATTTCGTACCATTTCGTCACTTTGGGGTGATATAGGCGGGGTGACAAAGGCGTTGGCAACAATTTGTAAACCAACGAAAGTCTCTCAAAAAGAGATCTCCGGATCTATCCATAAATCGAAAATATCCACATCCAGCTTTACTCATCTCGAAAACCATCCCCGTGCTACGTACGTAAAAAGTAAAATACTAATTTATGTGTTTATGAAATTCTTTATTATTGATCAAGGAGAAGAGGAGAAAGAATAGGGAATAGGAAAGGGTTTACAATATATATGTACAATTTAGTTTAAAATAAGATTAAAATATCTATACTTTGCTTGCAACACAACGTTCGCTTAATAACTTCATGCTGTTTCGTTCATGGGCAGCCTGTTTACAGTTCATAAGATTCTCACATGCATGAGCTTCAGGTAGACGATGACGGGCACAGAATTTTGACTGACAATATCTGCAATCTCCAATGATCTTGACCGGTCTATCAGAACAGTTTGTGAATGCACATCTGCTTTTCTTCTTTTGTGGTTTTTCATCAGGTGATGCACCGCCTCTAAGACGTAATACCAAATGTAATGTTGACTCCTTCTGAATATTGTAATCCGAAAGTGTACGACCATCCTCCAATTGCTTACCGGCGAATATTAAACGCTGCTGATCCGGTGGGATACCTTCCTTATCCTGAATTTTTTGTTTAACGTTATCGATAGAATCGGATGATTCAACTTCAAGTGTGATTGTTTTTCCAGTAAGGGTCTTGACAAAGATTTGCATACCACCTCTTAATCTAAGCACGAGGTGAAGAGTGCTCTCCTTTTGAATGTTGTAATCAGAAAGTGTACGGCCATCTTCTAATTGTTTACCAGCAAAAATAAGTCTTTGCTGATCCGGAGGGATACCTTCCTTGTCTTGGATCTTTTGCTTGACGTTATCAATAGAGTCAGAGGATTCCACCTCAAGTGTGATGGTTTTTCCGGTAAGGGTCTTTACAAAGATTTGCATTTTAGTTGTTGGTATTGTTTGTGAGGAAAAGTTTTTATTTGTCTAAAAAGTAGTAGAAAAATATAAAATAGTTTCAACAAAACGAAGAAAAGTTCTGCTTTATATAAGAAAAAGAGAGAAAAAAAAAGAAAAGACATCACATGTGAAAAACCAATTAAAAATGATGAAACCAGAAACAATACCATATAAGGAAATCATTGAGAGTCATTCACATAAAATAATCCCCCCTATCATAAAAAAAAACGCGTATTATTTTAAACGCTATTCCAATTATGGTAAAAAACTTTACCTATGACCTCATAGAACTTTGCCCATTTTTATTATTTAAAAAAACAATGAGGATATACTTATATGCGTCATTTCTGTAACCTTTCGATTTTTCCATCATGCAAAATGGAATACGAGCAGAAAAAAGAAAAGAAAAATAAATAACAAGACTTGGAATTCTCATTGTGTTTATTCATCTGTTAAAAAAAAAAAGAGAGGAATGAGTTCACATAATGCTACTCGATAAAAAAAGAAAAAAAAAGAGAGGATGAAATTGATTCGTTCATTTTAATTATGATGATGGGAAAAGCATTGAGGACGAAGGAATATAAACAGCACCAAATTAGGAAAACTTATAATCCACTCTTATCTCATAAAAATCTTTCTTTTTTTTTCTTTTCTGTTAATAATCAAAAGATGGTGATAAATACATTAATAATTAAGATAAATTAATCACCGAAATCCCTCCTTCCTTTAATTTATCAAAAGTTTCATTGGAGGGAAGACCAAAGCAAATAAAATGGCTGGAAGCTTGCAAGATCCCTGACACAAGCTGATCCAAGAACTAGGTCATTTTCATTTTTTAAACTTTATTTTATTTTAGTGATTTTTTGATAGTTACAATAAATACATGTCCAATTATATCTTTATTAAAATTTGACTTTCTCACCATTTTGAGTATTAATGAAATAGATAATGTTATATATGAGTTAGAAACCTGTACTTTTTTCAACTGTTCAAGCGCATGACATGCACTGCAGCTGTATTGTTTTGTTTGCCTTATGATTTCTTATCAGAACCATATAAGGAAAATATGATACGGTTCCCTGGTAATGGCGTGTTTTCTATTCAAAGGGCCTTTGACTCGATCGTCAATAATAAACTTGACATTTTGAAAGTCTAAAATACAAAGCATTTCTTTTTCAATAAAAATTATATAAATCAACATCACAATTATCATTCGTATTTCATTAATATCAAGACAAATAATATTTTGAGATTTCACATGCAACAGAAAACATCAGTTTTCTTAATATTTCTACCCATATAGAACTATGTTTTTCTCGACATCAAAATGTTTTATATAAATGTCGATTAGCCTTTTTTTCTTTTATTTTATAATATGTTTAAAGTAAAATGCAAATCAACAGCATTTTATTATTTGAGACTCTAATAGAAGCTGACAGCGCAGCTGCATTCGAGCATGCCATTCAATATCATCTGGATGGTCAAGATAATAATCTTCCACTCGACAGATCCACGTTGAAGTCAGACTGCTGCATTCTTTCTTCTGTTTACAATGTGTCACTGCATTTTCAAACATTGCATAAGGTAGTGTCCAGTTGCTTTCTTCATCTGGTTTTCTAAGAATGCGGTTAAAATATTCAAATGCTTTTTTATGATCATGTCGGATATCTCTTTCAATGACGCCCATGATAAGAAACATGGTTGAATTATCACTGCTATTGCTATCCTTGCAATTTTTGTTATCATTGTCCTTGCTAGTGTCGTTATAAGTACGACTCCCATCTAAATCAGGGCCATTATCGCTACCATTATAAGAATCCTGTGTATTCTCATCCAATAGTCGGTTTTGAATGGTCCGTATTGTGTCTTTAAGTACCTGAGGGTCCCAATAAGAAATACCGTTCCATAAATACACCAGCTCCCATATTGGATTTACAAGATGCTCCAATACATCCTTAAGCGGCTTATTCTGTCGTTTTGACTCGGAACACCAGCTCCTGATCTTCCCTTCTGCATAGGTCTCATTACTAGAAAGCTTATGTCCGATTTTTTTTTTGTCATTTATCATGGTTAGTATTTGCTGTACTTCAAGAGCGGCCTTTTGATGCGTTCCTTGTGCTACCATACAGCAAGTTGATAAAAAGTGATAGAATATGCGTGACCAGTTACTAAGGCTGGCTAAACAAAAGAACGATTCTGATGCTTGGAAATAATCACCGACATAAATATAAGACCTGTTTTTAGATTAAATAAATTGCACAAATTTAGCTAAACAACAAGTAATTAACCTATATTTATTTACTTACCATCCTATATCATATAATACAAAGCATCTGAATTGAGGCAATTGGGAAATAGAGGTCGCTCGTAAATAATCAGCTTCATCATATTGGAACGTATCGTCTGATGAATGCTTGGATGATACAGGCGTAGGCGTAGGTGGTGATGGTATTGGTATTGACGGTGAAGTTTTTAAAGGTGGTGGTTTTTTTGCTTTTTTTAGTAAATGTAGACAGTCATTTGGATAACCCTTCAATCGATTCAATTTACTATCGAGTAGGAACCATATTTTACCATTTGGATAGTGTTTCTTCATTCTTTCTAGAATTAGGCTTGCGTCTTCAAATGACAGTAGGTGATTAAGTTGTGGTTCTAGATAGAGAGAGATGTTCGTATAGAATGATAAAAGAGCCACTGCGCTAAGAGGTGCGTACATGGTTTGACTATTTGATGCCTTTCCAAGAAAATAAATTGCATTTGAACGAGAAGACTTGAACCCCAAGCTGTTGAGTAATTTGCCAACTAATTACAAGTAGTATCATAATTAGTATTCTTGTTTATATGCATGACTATTATTATGATTTATTATTATCGTTTACCTTTAGGAGGTAATAAAGCAAATATTAAGCTAAACAAACCGATTCCAAAATAGGCACCAGATTCTAATGTGTTGTCAAATATGAATGTGTTCTCTTCTTGTGTCGATGGTGAAGGAGGAGACGGGGATGTTTGTTGTTTCGATATTTTAATATTATTGTTTGTTTTAGTAGTAACACTACTAAAGTGGTTGGAGTTGTTAAATACGGATTTATATTCAGTTACCGAAACACCCTGAGTGGATTCAAATATCTTTTCGTAGATCAACAATGCCTTTCTAAAGTCGTAGGCTGCTTTTATGTGATCAATCCAATTGGCCCTCAATAGTTGAAGTGTAGCAGACATGACTATACAATTGGCGTTTAGTAGCTCAAAATGCAAATCAATGTTATCTTCTTGACTTTTTCTTCGTTTCCGAGAATTTCGCTGTTGATCATTGGGTACTGTTACTTCTTTTTTTCTTTTCTTTAAAAGGCGTTTTATAATAGCTTCAACATTCGAAATTGTGTGAATGGCTTCGTCGCTCTTGTCAGAATCAAGCATTGCAATGGTATAAGTCAACATTGCTAAACCAAATGAGTGAAATGGCGATTGATCTTCATAACGATTGAATATTTCCTGTGCTGACTTTAGTTGGTCATTAAATAATGCATCCTATATTTTGCTAATTTTTTAGTATATCGAAGTAACAATTGTTAAATCTATCACACACTATGCCTGCTTGCATATCATTAAGCCATAAGCTGATCAATTGAGAACTACAAATACCTTGGAAATAAGATAAAGTGTATTTTAAAGTAGAACTCGTAAACTTTGT
>VCJL01001731.1:0-11008 GCA_024139405.1 Backusella mclennaniae | reverse complement strand
ATCAGAAAAAACAGATGCCCAATTTTTTTTCTCCTTTCCAGTCACTTTTTTATCCCCCCCCCCCAGCTCCCCCAACTCTAAAGCTGAATCTTTTTCGATATGCACAGTTTCTCTTCTAAATCTACTCCTCACCCACATATTTCTGACCAGCTTTTGAAAATCGAAAAATAAACACTTTTTTACGATGTTCAAATCTCAGGCAGAAAGTACATATCTCCCCTCATCTTGCTCCCCCAATTATCATAGAGAAACATCTTACTTTTTCATTCCCCTCACCCCCAATTCATTACTCTCCCCAGGTCTTAATTGGCTCTCTTTACTGATCGTGCATTACCAGCAAAAACTCGATATCGATTTTTACAGCTTCTTTCTTCTCTTCTCCCCCAAAAAGAAGTAAAGTGAACATGTGTATTTTCAGAATCATTTTTGGATTATAACTTACTCATGTTTTATGGGAAATGGATGGTTTTAAACTAGCAAATAAACATGATTACGTAGAATAATGTGAATTTTATATAATCAACATTTTTTTACTAAAATTGAATCGTCTAAACGATGGAAGAAAAGTATTGATATCTATTCATCTTGTTCTTCCTACTCCCCCCCATCTTCTTTTGCATATCCTCCAAGTTCAACCATCCCCCCCCATCATCATGGATTCACGCAGGGGATGTTCCCCATTTTTTCAACATCGAAAAAGAAAAAGTTGATTTTATTTTACAGTTTTACGGTGTCAGTCATAAGCAAAAACAAGAAAAAAACATATGGCTTGAAAGAGACAGAAAAGGGCTCTTTATTCATGTTATTTTTTCCAAAATCAAAAGGGTAATCACATAGTAAATCAAGTCGAAAAAAGTCGAAAAAAGAGCTGTAAAAATAAAGACATTTATGAAAAAATTAAGGGGCTCTTCAAATGAATATATAAAGACCATCAAAATCATTTTGAAAAACTCCATCAGAATATTAAAAATACATGATTAACCAAGCACACTTCAATACATTCTTATTTTTCCTCTTCTTTATCTTTTCCATCTCTCCAGTTAGCATCATCATTCAACTTATTTCTTTATTCGATATCAATCTCAACACTCAATCACAAACATCAATTCCTTGCTCATACAACAATATGCAACACTTCAAACCCACTACATTAAAAAGGCTTGTTAACAAGCCATTTGTCAAAAATAACAAAATCAATCCTATTCCAGTATCAAAACCCGCTCCCGTGGTTGTCCCAACTCCTCTCTCACCAGCTCAAAAAGCAGCTGCTCTTCCATTTGTACAAGAAGAGCCTGTTAAAAAGTCAAAGTCAAAGGTAAAGTTAGAGAATCATTGGGAAAGGGTAAAAGCATGATTTAGCTGACTCTTTTTAATTATAGGCTATTGGTCGCTTTTTCAAAAAAATCACAAAGTTGCCCCTTGATAAAAAGAAGCAACATAAAATCACATTTGTCCCAATTACACCTCAAGAATCACTTTCAAGTGATTGTAATAAAAATAACCAAGTCACATCTACTCCTAAAATCAAACCCCAACCTGACTCCATCGCCTCCGATTATGCCCAGCGTATCTGGGATGAAGATAAAACCGTCTATGCCAATATTGAAAACGTTGCCGAATGGATCGGTAACGGAAAGCCTATGAGCAATATGATCCTTAATGCCTATATGAACAAGTTTGATTTCAAATCTCTTAAGCTTGAACAAGCCTTCCGTGTCCTATGCTCCAAGCTCCACCTTAAGGCTGAGACCCAACAGATTGATCGTATCCTTGCCGCTTTTGCCAGCCGCTATTATGATTGCAACCCCAAGTGCATCTTTGGCACTTCTGACATTGTACATACCATTGTTTATTCTATGCTCCTCTTAAATACCGATCTCCACGTCGCCCAAGGCGACTACAAAAAAATGTCCCGTGCGGCATTTGTTAAAAATACAATGTATGCAATCACCTCTCAGATTGACTGCTATGTCCCTGAAAAATCTACCTCTTTCCAATCCTTTGATTGGATCCCTCTCCAACGCACCCCTAGCACCTCTAGTGCTGTTTCTTCATCCTCTTCCGCATCCGATAACACTGCCTTGGTATTTGGCTCCCGAAACTGGCAAGCTCAGTTGAAGCTTATCCTCAAGCAAATCTACAATGGCATCCGTAGCACCCAGGTAGCTACCCCTTCCACCCCTCTCGGCGCCAATAACAGCGTCAGTGCCGCCATCAGACGAAGCATTGGTAGCATCATGCGTAGAGACTCGTCCTTTAGCATTGCTTCTTCTACCTTTTCTCGTAATAGCTCCATCTTTTTCTCTGCTACACCCGATTACTGCTTTCCCACTTACACTCGTACCTCCATTTGTTATTAATTTCCCCTTTATTATGTATTTGTATTTTTCTCCATCTTGTATTTATTTTTGCTTTGTATTATACCTCTTTGTAGAATCTACCTTTGAAAAAAAAATTGTATTATAGAAAATGAATAATAATAAAAAAATCTGCCATGTCTGATTGTTCAATATATATAACCAAGTCTTTTATTATAAATGATATTGTTCCTTTTTCCCTAATTCCTAAATAGAAAAGAGCGGTAGATACATTTTGCATATAAATTATATAAAGTTCTATATTCCAACATTCAAAAATCCTGTGAATCATATGCGCTTCAATCTTTTATGATAAAATAGACTATCCATATTTGTCAATCAGTTCTTAAAAACCTGTCATGTTTTATCATTTTGGGGCTTAGAAAATAAGATTGGATCTGACATACTCAAACAGTTATAAATTGGCTTTAAACGATAATTTATAAATAGATCAATGGATATCTTTTATCTGATTTTAATACCCGAATGATTTGTGTGGGGAGTAGAGTTTGTGTGGGTTGTACAGTGCTTCTATCACTTGATGATACTTTTAAAGGGCAATTGCACTTGTTTGATAAGTAAATATTCTAAATTTGTCAATATAAAGAAGGAGCCAACAGATTTTTTTTTTAAAAGAGGTACCAGAATGGCAATCTTGAAATACATAAATGTTGAACTTGCGAATTCCTTCACTAAAAGTATCATTGCTTGTATATGTGATTGTACTTTATTAGAACTTTGACTTTACGGGTAAATTCCATGTATACATTGCTCTGATTGTCTTTTTTTGCAGTAAAAGTCTAATCCAAGATAAAAACCAAATAGCACGCCTTGAGGACTGATACACAGTTACTTTTCTTTCTTCGGATGGCAATAAATTAGGATCGTGATACAAACACAAGTGAAAATGAAGATATTTATTTTTATTTTATTCAAGTTTTTAATTATTTATTTTTTTGTTATTGACGTTTCCCATTTTTTCTTTTTCTTTTCTCTCCTTTTTATTTATTTATCTGATTTACTAATATAAAAACAGACAACATGGGATTATTTCCGGAAACCGGGGAATCGCAGGCTATGCTGCTGTATCACTATATTCCCAGCTTTCCGTTGGCAATCGTTGGATTATCTGTCTATGCAGTTTTTGGAATTATTTTAACAATTCAAATCTACCACAGCAGAAGTCCCAAATATTTATACATACTTCCATTTACAGCATTGATGGAAGTGGTTGGTTATGCAGTTCGCTTAGCTTGTCATTACTATACCAACTTAGGACGATACATCGGCACTACCCTATTTTTACTATTAGCACCCAATGCACTGGCCCTTGTGAATTACAAATCAGTTGGTGAAATCATTCGACTTTCAGGAAAATCCAGTCGTTTTTTTTTTCTAAGACAGAAATTTGTTACATGGTTTTTCTTTTCCAGTGACATTCTTTCCTTTTGCCTTCAAGGGGCAGGTGGAGGCTTACAATCGACACTCAATTATCGTAATGAGGGTATTGCCGTCACACTGGTGGGTCTTGCCCTTCAACTCGTCTTCTTTGCATCATTTGCTGCCATCACCGTTTATATCCATCGAAATAATGGATATGCTTATGAAGTCCCTGGTCGCAAAAATCCCAAAAATTCTATGATTCGATGCCTTTACGTCACTATTTTCTTCCTTTATATCAGATCCATATATCGTGTTGCCGAATATGCAAGTGGCTATGGTGGTCCCATTGCTAAACTGGAATGGGCATTTTATGTCTTTGATTGCTTGGCTATTGGATTATGCTTTGTCGCCTATATCCTGTTCTTTATTGGGAAGGACTTGCCTAAACGAGATGTCGATGAATCATCAACACAATACTCGCCTAGTATCACAGAGAAATATTAACAATTGTAATCTTCAAATCCAGAGAAAGAGAAGCGATACAATATGTAATATAAATAATTGCAAAATATTATAATTCAATAAAGAACATATACTTTTTTTTTTCTAAAGAGAATACTGTTAGTCATGTTGTAGTGCCTATTCTACAGATTTGTCTTTTGTGGTTCCTTCAAATTGTGTAATTTAGAAAACCGATAAATTTCCATATTCCCGGATGTTTAGATTTACATCTCGTAAAAAAAAAAGAGGGGGGGGGATATAAACAAAACATAATAGATCAAAAGGAATCATTTATGATCTTAATCACAAGTTGTTTGGGAAATATTGATAAGTCTACTTAGTCCGCGATCGAGGAGGAGACCCTTTTCTTTTTCCTTATTCTGCGCCTCCTTTTTTTCGCTTGTCTGTTCACATTTATTCGAAAGAGTACAACAATTCAACAGGTGTAACAATGATAACTATTTCCGCGATGACCCACAGCGAATCAAGTTTTAAAACCAAGATTCTATGCCAGATGAACTTGGAAGTAAGCCTGACTGTAAGTGCTATAATTATCATTTTAAAATTTAGTGTACCAAAATGACTCAGCCAAATAGACGGATGCTTCATTTCAATTGATTTATTGGATCAATCCTCTTATTTTAGATGATATTTATTTCATATGAAATCAGCATAACAATCAATATTAAACACATCTCTTTTGCATTAACCATTTGTAAGTGTTCATGATAAGAACTTTTATCAACTCCATCCACCAGCTAATTAATTGTTAAAAAGCAGATCAATGCATATATATTAATTCTGAATATGAATGGAAGTATAGAGTCTATTGCTCTTATAATATCTATTTTATATTCTTTAAAATTCATGGTTGATAATATCGAAGGAATAGATCAGATAACCAGAGTCATTTTAAGAAAGAGTGGTATCCACAAGTCGTATTTTGGTTACACGACTATAAAGTGTAATGTCCAAAAGTTCTTTTAGATTCACGCTTACAGATTTTAAGTATTAATTAAAGTCATTTCAATATGCAAAAAATACAAATCACAAAATTCTTTTACTAACAAAAAAGCTAGAATTTTGGAATAAAAAATGTATACAGAAGCAGATAAGCAAGCCTATTCATTCTATTGTCGATGACAACATGCCCTTGAATGCGGTTTTTGCAAATCCCAATATCCCGCCATTTGCTAATAGATCATACTATCGGGATTATTTGAACGACCCAAATCACAAAACCTCAATTTCAAAACGGATTGGCCGCTTTTGCCAATAAATGCTAGTAAAGACAAGGCAATGAAACTCATCGGGTATATTCTTGATGGTAAGATGTCAAATAGTGGTAGTTACAGCTGAATTTAAATATGCATCGATCTACTAACCGGAAGGTTTTATTTGAGATACTTGAATTATCCTTTTGTTTTCTTAATAACTCTCGCAAAAACAGTAAATCAGCTCAGTTGTTTTAATGGCTTCAAAATCACATAGTTTCCCGTTTCAACAACTCTACTCGAAAAAAAAATCCAATAAAAACATCTAACAAAGGGTGCGGATAAATAAAACTGCTGTACATAAATGACAATGATAACAAAAAGAATATTTGCATGATCTATAAAAATCAAATCTTTTAACAACATATTTGTCACGCCATCGAGTGGTTTGTTAAAAGTGAAAAAATTGAATGAAGACGGCATTCATCTCAGGGAAGAGGATAAAAGTAAGTTGGTTTACGAGTTTGAGTCGTGCTATTGATCAATGATTATAAAATAAATAAAACCATCTATCAGCCAATCAATGAAACAGAAGATATTATAAGACAAGTACGAATGAAAAGAGAATCTGAATTAAACGAGGAAATCGACGAATTGAAAGGAATGAGATTATTAAAAAGAATTAAAAGTGAGAAATCTATCTAAAGAATATCAGAAGCTTCAAACCGATTCACAAGACAAGTTGGAAGAAAAGGAACGCATCATACGCTGATTAAAAGATCTAGTAGAAGCCAAGAAAAATGAAATCCAGCGATTACAGAACGACTTTAAAAGACTCAGAAATACGAGATTCTATCAATGATCCATCAAATAAATAAATAAATAAAAACTCTATTTCTTAATACGTCTTTATTCATATTATATTATTCTGGCTGCGGGCTGGTACACTGGGAATATCACTTATGACGTAAAATTTGAACAGGCCTCATAAACCGCAATATACAAACAAATGTTAGATAAGAGCAGTTGATTTTTAACATTAAGAGCTTTTTGAGTAAGTTCAAGTTGTCTCTTTTCATGTGCAGCCAGTTTCTTTGCAGTTGCTAATTGATCCTTTACTTGCAACTTTTTAAACTTGTCCTCAATTTCCTTCTTTAGTATATCAAAAAATAGCCACAGTTTTATGTGCTATTTTATATGGCTTAGCCTTTTTGTCGAGATAGATGTCTAGCATAAAATAAGAATGGCTCCGACTAAAATATAAGGGACCTCGAGTTTGCTGGAAAAAAGAACACCCAGCCTTCATAAAGCTTTTAGATCATGCATTTTTGTTTATTTTTTTCTGCTGTAAATAATATTCACCGATTTTAAAGTTTAAGACCATGAAATAACTATGTCATTTTTCTCTTTCTCTTATTCATAAATAAATGCAACAATTTCGACGACATTACCACAATGGCAGTTCAGCACTTCAACTTTTACGCAAAAAATATGCAGAACAAAAGGCGTTAACAACACAATCACAAGGAAAAGGCGGTTTGGGCTCTACTTTATCGACCGAAGTGTAGGATATACTAATACAATAATTTGAATACACAAGAGACTGACCATCACAATGATAGGTTTATCAACAATGAATTGAATTTAAACAAGATTAAATATTATGGATTTGACTATGATGTGAATAGATAAAAAAAAAACAAAAAAAAAACACGCAGTATCCCGTTACTAATCATCATAACAGTATACACTTGCTAATTATACAGAAAACCTATCGCATACGATCTACGATTATTTAAGAGACTACTTGGTGGATACATTAAGATATCCAAAACAGATTAAAGCCTTCCGATTCGATCCTGATTTCGCTATAAGAGGCTTACATTACGGTAATATAACGATAAATGATAAATATACATACAGACTTATGCAAATATAGACTTTAATAATGGTTGGCTTATGAAGATTGACAACATGGCAAATATACAGTTAAATACAGTTCATGGTAAGCCGTAAATATAAATAGACATAAAGCGCATGCTGAAATTAATGCAACTGTAACAGTGGGAAGAGAGCAAATCCAAGATATAAATGAAGTCATTGATCTTCATAAGGGACGTCACATCTCACCAAGTTATCTTCGAAACAATATGTTTCAATTAAACGATCTATTTTCAATACCTCAAGCGACTTTATTAAGTGATATTGTACAATACTTTAGAGATAATTCAATGAGGTATATAAGGTCCATCCTCTTTTTCTCTTTTTTCTCACCCTATTTCTGATAGTTTCCATCCTCGTTATCTTTCAGATGATGTTACTCAAGCAGCCCGTTTCCTTCACACAGGTGCTCATGGGATTGGTGGTCCTTTGCATATCGAGATTATGAAGGATCTATCGTCCTATCTCAAACGAGCGCCCAAACTCGTGGGTTATCTTGAGACACTTAAAAAACACAACAAGAAGACATTTTTACTTACTAATAGCACATCGGCATTTATTACAAAAGGGATGAGCTATCTCACATCAAGTAACGATTGGATAGATCTGTTTGACTGTGTGATTGTGTCAGCACACAAGCCCGATTTTTACAATTATCAGAAGCCATTTAGAAGAGTGCATGAACCCAATTGGGATCAGGTACAGTCGTTTCAACAGGGTGAGATTTATCAAGGTGGCAATTTACAGGATTTCTCGAGATTGACTGGCTGGTCAGGGTAAGAAAGAAAAGAGGGGGGAATGTGCTTCAATATTGACAAACTAGAAAATGGATAGGCAAAATGTATTGTATTTTGGTGATCATGTCTTCTCTGACCTTGCAGATGCAACTATACAACAAGGATGGCATACAGTACAGTGCTTTTGTTTCCTCAAAATGAATGATTGCATTTATACCTAATCAATTTATTATCTAGGGAGCCATTGTAGATGAATTGGGAACAGAAATCAACATTCGCAATTTACCATCTTATCGTACCAATCTAACATGGTTACTTCATTTAGAAAACTTATTAAATGAAGCACAGGCATGTCGTAGTAAATATCCAAACGAAAATATTGATCGTTTGATTAATGAATGGAGAAAAGAGCGTGGGCAGATCCGCATTACGCTCAAGACTGCGTTTAATCACTCGTTTGGCTCTGTGTTTAGAACATATCATAATCCGTCCTATTTTGCAAACAAGATTAGAAAGGTAAATAGAGCGCATTTTGATGTATACTTTGTATATTACTAACTGTGTGATTATAAACTAGTTTGCAGATATTTACACTGCAAATGTAACCAATTTAGAGACGGTGTCATTAGACTATGTATTTTACCCTAAGCGTACTTATTTACCCCAGTAAGTTACTTTATTAATTCATGCTGGTAAAAAAAAAACTCATTTTCCTTTAAGTGAAAGACAAGTAGAAAACCTGATTGACACTGGTAAAATGAAAGACTATTTGTAAATAATAAAGTTTAACGCGAAACACGTAAAATCGCGGTAAATTGAAAATAAACTCAGTTTTTGGGAAGGGTGGAATTTTGCACACAAAAATTTTACACCAACATTTTTACATACCAAATATTTCTTTCTTCCGTAAATATTCATTTGTACACTCTTTTTTTATTGAAAAATAAATACAGCATATAAACCAAGATGAGCACAGATATTAAAAGCTTGCAAAAGAAATATTTAAAAGTCAAAAAAGAATTGAGAGCATGGGAGCAGACGTTCCAGCAAAAGCACCATCGCCCACCAACAGTGCAAGACATTGGCGAGCGACCTAATGTTGGTAATAATGCCTTGCAAAACAAAGAAAATAAAGCGCTTATTTACACTTTTAATAGAAAAATACTACAAAAAATATAATCAATTGAAAAAGGATTTCAAACAAGCCATGGAGCAAGCAAGAGATGAACCCAAATCAGCCAGTGTTCACTTTGAAGAGTCAAGTGTCGATCTTTCGCCTACTGAGAATGACAATAAACAGCTCGACAGAAACATGACATCAGAAGAAGCCTTTTGGCTTGGCGACAATAGGGTCAAGACAAGCATGTCACAGCCGGCAGCAGTCAAGCCAGAGGAGCGTTTGATTTTAGGAGGATCGCAGCCAATACCCAAAAAGAACATTATGCTGGAACAGAAACTGTTTGGTCACTTGATCCAAAATCCCCGTAACAGTAATACCGGCGCGATGAAAGTGGAACCAAAGACTGAACAAGTTGAATTAAATACACAAGACATCCAAATGACGATGAGTGATGATGAGGATGATTTCCAAGTGCTGAATAGACAACTTGACCCCTTTCGAATGTATTATGATGCTGATTTGCCTTCGATTGGACCGGGCTACTTTAATAGCGCCAGAGTCACCCATGCAATCCCTCTGGTCGATAATGAAAGTGAGCGACAGAGGAGAGACCGCATCCTTTATAAGCTAGAAAAGGGAACACTGGGCGAAAGGGTCGAGGAAAATGTCAGATTAGAGGAGGAGATGGACGACGATATCAAGGAGTTTTTACTAAAATACAACAATGATGAAGAGGTAAGCAAAGCAAAGAAAACACTGTTTCGCAGGTTTATTATTATTATTTATACGCTTGACTTTTTATTGCTATAATAAAGATGTCATCTTCACAGCCATCGTCACCAGGGAGCACGGGCACGAATACGAGTACGGGGTTTTCTGGTCCACACCGACCATACAAGAAGAAGCCCATCCAGCGAAGACAGACTCGCCTGTATAAATGTAAGCATGTGGTTGCCATGGCAATGTTGTCATACTCATCATGCTTTTCCTCTCTTTAGTAAAATTTGTTGAAACTCGCTAATGACATTAGGAACTTTGCATTTCTCTCACGCCCATTCTGTACAAAAATAAAATAAAATAAAATATTCTCATAAACAACATTTTGGTATGGAAAAATTGGATTTTATTTATATTGAAAATAAAAGAGTCTGTATAACAATATAGTACCAGACTATAATAAAAAAATAATATGTACAAAATATATGAAAAATGATTTAGTGGGATCTTATTTGAAGCAAGACGGTCATTCCTTGAAAGTTACGACGTCCGTTTCTATTGGTATTTTGCATGAGGACTTCATCTTCTCCATCCTCGCTTACAAAAATGTCATCAATGGTAGATTTGTTTTGGTAGGCTTCACTTTCAGGTGCGCGGTTGTAATCAATGGGACTGTGAGTAAAGTAAATCGTTTCAGCTTCTTGGAAACGGACGGATTTGACAGAGCTATCAGAGTTTATGGAGCAGTTGGAATCACGTCGAAAGGGCATTAAAGTATTTTATAATAAATGTAGAATAAAAATAATAGACTTTTTCGTTTTAGAAAAGATTCGTTAATGATTCGTTAGAGGGAAGACTTCGTTTTAGAGAGTTTCTTGGGTCGTTAGAAAGAGAGAACTTCGTTTTAGAGAGTTTCTTAAAGTCGTTACAGTGGGTTTTCGTTAAATAAAAATAAAATAGAGTAATGAAAAATAAAAATAAAAATAATTAATTAATTAAAAGTGGTCGTTGTTGTATAAGAAAAAAAAAAAAAAAAAA
>VCJL01001730.1:3535-13607 GCA_024139405.1 Backusella mclennaniae | reverse complement strand
ATTCCAATCGATATTTATTTAAAAAAAAAAAAAAAAAAACGCTATTGTAAAATATAGATTTTGAATCACAAGAGGTACTATTACAAACACCTCTATAGGATTGAAAATAGCTATCCTAAAAAGTCATTGAGCTTCATTTTACATATACTTAACAAGATATATATGAAAAAATAAAATAAAACACAAGAAAAAGAGCTGTTTTATATGTCGGCATTTGGAAACCATATAAAACTTATGCAGTCCATAATATAAATTTGATCATTTGTTGTTTATTTATTTTTACCGCGTAATGTTTGTGTATAAATGCAGAACACACAAGTATCAAATTGAATACCGTGGGATTATGACTGGGTTCCGTGAGAAATTTGGAACTTGTCAATCCCCTTTCCTTGTATTCAGACTTTTTTAACACTTTCTTGTTATAGCATTTCTTTCCTCTTTTCTTATCTTTTTTTTTTCTACTTATTTAATAAATGTTGGATATTGATGAAATTCGTAAGTTAACTTTCATTGATCCGAACTAGAAAAAAAACAAGTTGGAACAAGCCTGAGAAAAATTAAATGCTGAACAACTTATTATTAGCTGTACAACCTAAGAGCAGTACCTTGCCCTCTGTGATAGCTGGAACCATAGGTGGTGAGTTTCAAGATATAGAATCCATGCTTTATTTTTTTTTTCGCTGATTTCACTAAATGTATTTGAATAGGTTTATCTGGACTAGCAGTGGGACACCCATTTGGTAATTAATCTATGTTAATATTTATTTCAAGGATGGATTCTAATACAAAATAAATCTTCTTTCTTTACAGACACAGGTTTGTAATGCATTCTTCACTGTAGGATAACGTTAAATCTCAAATATAATTTCATCTAGTAAAGGTCAGGTTACAATCACGAGAGTTAGCTTCTCGATACAAAGGTACATGGGATTGTTTTTCCACTATTGTGCGTCAAGAAAAGGTAAACTAATAGTTTATTTATTTATTTGTTTTATATACATATTAATTTAATCACTATAGTTTCTTGGATTATACAAAGGAATGGTAAGGCTAAAAGTGTCTTATCATTATTGCAATTGTAACTAATGTGATAAATCACCTTTGTTTTTTTGTTTTTTTTTGGATTTATCTATTATTTTTATTTGTGAAGATGTCTCCTGCTGTAAGTTAAAACAGACATAAAACCGCTCATATTATAAAAACGATACTAATTCCTCATTTTGTCAATAACAAAAAAAAAAGGTCGGAGTCGCCGCTATTAATGCAGTTGTCTTTGGATCATACACTTTTTTATTAGAATACCAAGCGAAAAGACACTCTGACCATACCACATACAATATAGCGCGACCTCCTCTATTAGATGTGTTGGTTGCTGGCATGGGAGCAGGTTTAGTCACAAGGTAAAATAGTACCCTATTTTATAATTACTTTTTCTTATCTCATAATAAAAACAAATAATTTTTTAAATATGTAATATATATATATATATATAGCATCGTGACATGTCCGATGGAACTAGCTAAAGTGCAACTGCAGAGCCAAACCCAAAGCTCAGGTTTAACTTTAAAAGGACCTTTAGATTGTCTTAAACAAATGTATTCAAAAGGCGGTATTAGATTTTGTTTTAAAGGCTTGATGCCTACCGCACTTCGTGAACTTAGCTTTGGCCCTTACTTTTTAACATACGAATTCATTTGCCAAAACTTGTCTTCATCTCAAGAAAGTACATACGAATTAAGTGGATCAAAGGTCATTTTGGCAGGTGGTTCAGCAGGTATTGTTGCTTGGTGCTCAACTTATTTTGCAGGTAGGAATAAAAAAAATGGTTATTTTTTCGGAATCATCATTAACCTGGTAACAGATGTTGTCAAGACTAGAATTCAATCAGAACCTCACCGTTTTAAAGGCATCATGGACTGCATGAGATCATCCTACCGTGAAGAAGGATGGAGAATTTTCTTTAGAGGTCTAACACCTACCATTTTGAGAGCTTTTCCTTCCAATGCCTCTACTTTTGCAGCTTATACGTGGACAATGAAGTTATTCGAGACAAACTATTTGTCCCAGCATGCGCAGGAAAAGGCACTGACTTGATGAGAGGAATGATGGTTAGAATTACAATTTATCATAAATAAGTGTGTGATAAATACTTTTTTTACACTATCTCTGTCGCCCTTATCTTCCTTATGCTCCTTCCTTTTTTTATCTTTTGCAACACCGAAGTCACACTTACAACACTACTCCGTTGATACCATAACAAATAACCAGAATGTACACTACTATGAATTTTGTTTTCACGTTTTTTTAACCCTTTACACAATTAATATTGTTTTTATATATAAAGTATCATTAGCAAAACATATATTGTTAACAATAATAAAAACTTGTATGCAAATTTGGCTTATCAAAAAAAAAAGTTAAAACGTGCATTACTTTGTATTTTTATTTTTAAAAACAACATGAAATACATCGTCATACGTAGAAACAGGTATACCATTCATTCCCTTCTTCATATCGGCATCCAGCATGTCCCAGCCCTGTTGGTTATCCTTTGGATAAAATATCGTATCAATATTTGAGCGCTTGGCCGCCATTATTTTATCTCTGAGTCCATCTACTTTTAGTACTTTCCCCGTTATCGTCATTTCACCCGTCATAGCCATGTTGGATGAAACGGGTTGATTAAATGCTAATGAAAGCAAGGATGTCGTCATAGCCATGCCTGCTGAAGGATCTGAAAAAAGAAACAGTCTATAAATAAAGTCAAAAACATAGAATGCTTCTTTTTACCATCTTTAGAGGCGGAGCTACTAGGGCAATGTAGATGGATACGAGCTGTATCAAAAAAGGAGTTTTTTGGGAATTTTCGAGCTAGTAGCGATTTTGAAAAAGTATAGGCGATAAGTGTAGATTCTTTTACAACGTCTCCTAAAAATCCTGTTGTAGACAGCTGAGGATTTACACCATGATCCGAACAGGATTCTAAAACTGATTCAATAAAAACCGGAGAGCCTGTGTAAAAAGGAAAGAGCTATTATTAAAATCCAGTGGTATACATTTAAGAAACCCCCCCAAAACTTGCCTGTATCTGTTCTTGCTAATACCGTAATGGTACCTGGAGGTGTATCTTTTTCATATAATTTATTCGAGTGGTATTTTTCAGGTCCAAGATAGTTCTTTAAATGGTTAGCATTTAATTCCAGAGACGATGAGACATCATCCAAAAGGGTTTTATTTTGCTGTTGATCTGATCGAATTTGGGAATGTGAATGACTTTCCTGCTCCTGAACCATTTGAAATGCCATCCTGCGAAATACCTTGTCGATGTTGTTTTTCAAACCTCTTACGCCATCCTCCTGACAATACCCATTGATTATTTTATGCACTGCGTCATGTGTCAGAGCAACATCTGCATGACAGAGACCTGCATTCACTTTACAAGTAGGCACAAGATGACGTAATGCAATCTTTTCTTTTTCTTCAAAAGTATAACCAGATAATCGGACAATTTCCATGCGGTCTAAAAGAGGGACTGGTATTGTATCCAGTGTATTTGCGGTACATATGAAGAGAACCTTGGATAGATCGATAGGGATATCAATATAATAATCCAAAAAATGATCATTTTGTTCCGGATCCAAAAGCTCTAAAAGTGCGCTTGCTGGAGCACTGTTTCCCGTTGTGCCGATTTTGTCAATCTCATCAATCAAAATGAGGGGATTTTCTGTTTGTACCTTTTTCAAGGCATTCACTATTTTCCCCGGCATGGCACCAATATAAGTTTTACGATGGCCCTTGATTTCAGCCACGTCTGTTAACCCACCAACCGAGAAGCGAAAGAAGGGTCGATCTAATGCTCTTGCCATACTCTTTCCAATTGACGTCTTTCCCACACCAGGTGGTCCATATAAGCATAGGATTTTGCCCTGCGCTGAATTACGTAATCTATTCATAGCAATAAACTCTAGTATATGATCCTTTACGTCTTTCAGTCCATAATGATCCTCCTCCAGTATCTCTCTTGCTCGCTTTATATTATTATTCTCAACGGATGTTTTTCCCCAAGGTATTTGTGTAATGGAATCCAAATAATCTCGCGTCACGTTAAATTCAGGCGTGCTGGGTTGCAGATGTGATAATTTTAATAGTTCCTATAAATAATCTATCAATCTTCTTTATATAATAAAACCACCCAAGTATATTTTGAGCTCACCTCATGATATATTTTTTGGGCAGATTCTGTCATAGATAATCCATCTGCTCTTTCCTTGAATGTAGCCATCCACTTCTGCTTCATATCGCTATCCAACCCCAATTCCTTTTTAATTTTCTCCAGTTCATTCAAAAGGAAGCTCTCACGTTGCTTTTTTGTGATTTGAGAATCTGCATCTTTTGATATTTGTTCCTGAAGCCTCACATGGCCCAATTCCTTTTTTAATACTTCTAAAGAAAGCTGCAGTCGTTTCTCAACGGAGGTTGTATCCAATATCTGCTGAAGCTCGAATGACTCTCCACCTACCGAGATGGATGCCGTAAAATCTGCCAGTTTCGAAGGTTCATTAAACACTTTAGCAGTTGTGGAGTAAGTGGAAATTTGATCTCGGAATGCAGGATTAAATCCCGCGATTTCTTTGAAACCTGTGGATATTTCAGATACAATGGCTTGGATCATGGGATCTGTTTTACAAAAGGGCGGCTCAATAAGGTTTTCGACATTTCCAAGTGAAATCATATGCTCTAATAGTATCAAGAAAAGAAAAAGGTTAATTCTATTTTTCTTAGATAATAATGATAAAAAAAAAGACAGAAACCTTCAAACAAATCATTCTTGGTTAGATTAAAAGAGCTGTAAGACTTTTTGGACAGGTTAGGCGGAGGGTTTGTATTTGTCCATTTTATACCATCACCCATTTTCCCCATAAACTGGACATCACTGGTGAGTACAAGTTCATTCATTTTAATTCGACGGTGAGGATATAAGATAACAGAATAGCCTGTTTCGTCATTTTGTGTTGTACTAAATATATTGGTTATCTGAGCAAAGACGCCAGTTGGGTAGACTTGTTCCATACTGGTGATGATGTCAATATCAACCTCTTCCTTTTTTATGAGAAATGCTCCGATATAAGGTTGCCCCCTTTTAATAAGACCTTTGATGACGGAAACCACAAAGGGATCTCGTATAAAAATAGATCTATAAAACCCAGGAAATAGCGGTTTTCGCATGATCGGAAGCGCAAATAATTGCGGGTATTCTTCCGGAAATGAAAGACTGGATTTATGCAACGTGCTTTTGGGAATAGGAGAAGAACGTATTTTAGTTTTGAAAACATCATCAAGTCGTTTTTTATAGGAAACGGAGGTTGTGTGAAAATGCTGTTGCTGTTTTCTTCTCAGGATAAGATGACTCGAAAGGGATAGAATTGGTTTGCAAGGTTTTTTGTGACGAGCAATACGGATGGATAGAGGAAGTGACATGTGAAAATGGATTTGTTATTTATTTATATGCAAATATAAAGAATAGTAAAACACATGGAATAATATAGGTAGATATATATATAAAAAAAAAAGAGAAAAATAAAAGAGAGAGAGAGAGAACAAAAGTTAAAGAGAGGATATGTTTCTCATAGAAAATATATTAAAAAAACAACAATGATACAAAAGATAAAAATAGATAGAATCAAATATGTAAGAAAGAAAAAAAAATATGTACAGCTTTCTTTTTTATTATTATTATTTTTTTTAGTTCGTGTCCTACTTTCTTTATTGACGCTCCAAATCGTGAGGGTTGAAATGAGAACCACGAGTAGTGTTGAATTGGGATATTTCATCATTGTGATTAACAACTCTGGACTGGAGTGGTGGTGCAGGTGCAGTGATGGTTTCCTCCTTACAAAATGTGGATGATTCCTCTTTATTATCATTTTTCTGTACCAAACTAGTCAGGGGTTCCAGTGGCAAGGCGTTAAAGTTGTGTTGATGTCGAGTATCCTCATCGTAAAGCTTACTATCAGTATCCTTTTGATTCAAGTACTCTCTAGCTATCTCTGCATCTGCATCTGTATCAGGATTCAATAGATTGTATTGATCATCACTTAGATGACGATCCTTTCTCAATTGGATACGCTTCTTTGCCAGAACCACAGTGTCTCCACCACACATAAATACGTTTTTCAAAAACTGCGGAATGTAAGCCAAGAAGCCATCTGTAAATGCTTCAAAATAACCATCCTTTGGCTCCTCAATTGAATATTCTTTTGCATCCAAACCAAAATAGATTTGCATCAGTATGGACACCACAACCATTGTACTACATATAATGAGTACATAGTAACCATTTTTGATAGCCTCTGCTGTCCAATGGGTGCCACCACTATGTGCAGGAGTTCTGTCTGTAATGACATTAAAGTAGGAGAGTATAGAAAGCAAGATGTCTCCAAAATAAAAGATAACCATAATAGGTGCTTTTACAGACCAAAACATACCATGTACTTTACATTTCGCTTCTTTCCATTCATCTTCGTAAACTGAAATATACGTAAACAAGGCCATCAGAATAACAGAAAGTGATGCAAACTGAATCACTGCAAGATAAACATAAGCTCCTTTAGGATCAAATTGTCCGTCACAGTAAACTCCTTTGATTTGAGTAAAGATTGAAATGGCAGCAGAGATAATGTTCCTATAAGTTTTGTTTTTTAATCCTATTGCTGCTTTGTTTGTTTTGTTTTGTTATTACCAGATGGGAAATTGAAGAACAAGAATGTCTACAATAACTCTAAAATGAAGACCCCACTTGGACTTGCTATTGAATAGATACGTATTGGTACCAGGTTGATTTGTCCAAATGCACATTGATTTACTTACAGTTTAAACTTGTATATGCCAAATACCTTTGTTTCAATCGATACTTTCTTGTCTTCATTTCGCTCCCGAAAGGGTTGTAGATATGACTGAAAGCACATGTACAGATTATACACCGCAAATGATTCGAATAAGCGTGCAAAAAACAATATCACTGTTTCATAATCGTATTTTAAATAGGATAGCCATGCAAGAATCGAGTAGGCTGCTGGATAGGCAATCACTCGTACTTTGTGACGTTGAATCTCTGGTGTATAATAATGGTGAAGATGTTCGTTAATCGTGTGAGAGGCAATGGTCAACGTGGAAAGAGCAAGAAACCCAGATGCTAACCAACCCCAAACGTGCATAGAGTTGCTGTTTAAAATAAGCGTTTTAGTTGGTTTGAGTTTTGAATACGAGTAAAAAAAATACCTTGGGTCAAGTACTAGTTGCTTTAAATCAAACTCGGGATTGCTGAAATGAAGTATTAGGTACAAGCTTTTATTTTTATTTTATTGTTAGTGCCTACAAGCCATCTTCGCTTAAACCACCAACTGTTGGGCAAGTCTCTGCCATTATTTATGAAGAGAGGAAGAAAAGTAAAAGGGGAGGTTTAAGCGAAAGAAAATAATAAAAAAAGTTGTAAAATGAGCCAAGAACAAAGATGAGCCCCAATGAGGCTTTTTGGAGTTATGTTTTTAGAATATCTCATGTTGTACAAATGTAGTATTGCAGCCTGTGAGAAGTACCTTGCTTGTTAATGGTAATCAATTAATTATTACTGTCTTTTTCAAGAAAAGAGAACAGTTTTTCAAATTATTGAGAAATATTTTCAAATTAATGCGAAAAGGGATAATAATTATTGAGAAAAGGTATGAGACAGAAATTGGGTATAGAGGACTGTCTATATTATAATATAACCCAATATATAACGAAACAAGGCAAGCATGTTTAAGTGTCTAAATGGGCCTTACTTAGCACCAATTCTATTAAATGACATTGAAAAGAACCTGTATGAAAATTAAAGTGAATTGATATAGGTTAATATGCCTTCTTTTACTATAAAAATTTTTTTTCTCTTTTTTTTCCTTTTTCTTTTCTTTATCGCTTGTTTCTTGTGGAACTACTACATTCCTTTACCTCAGGTAAATATTCATGGTTTAATATAAATTAAAAGAGAAGT
This sequence comes from Backusella mclennaniae, assembly GCA_024139405.1. Taxonomy (NCBI): domain Eukaryota; kingdom Fungi; phylum Mucoromycota; class Mucoromycetes; order Mucorales; family Backusellaceae; genus Backusella; species Backusella mclennaniae. The sequence continues at coordinate 5,578 of VCJL01001730.1, read as the reverse complement.
ATACTTAAGAGCAAGATATATATTGTGGCATGTGCGTCTTCTTCTCCGCTTATCCCTTGCTTTTGTTATTGTAATAGCAGGTATGTTTATATGTGAATGTTGTCCAAAGAAGTGGGTCACTGAGAAAGAGGGTTTTGATGTAGTCACTCTTCTTCTTCTTCTCTTACCCGATTTCATGAAGGTAAGGACATTTGGAATTATTGGCCTATGGTTTTCTATTCCAACACTGGTTTATATGGTAAAGGTAATCTGCATGACTTTGGACATTGGAAGGGTTTATGATGGATGATGTCTCTCTACGCAAGATGGATTGGTAAGGCAAACGTACCTATTATTATCCCAAGGGTTCTTTTGTTCAAAATAAGCTCTTATAATCAAGTTGCTACTTGCTACTTGCTACTTGCTACTTGGTTCTTGGTTCTTGGTTCTTGGCATCTACCTGGTAAAAACCATCTGACCACTTTCGCTGACAACACTCTTCAATATATCAGGATTATGTGGATAAGGATTTATTTGGTAATGTATATATATATTGTTATTTTTTCTATACGTTTGGTAAGTCACCGTTCTTATTTTTAAAATAGCAAGAATAGATCAAGTTGTGTCAAGAAAGAGAGGGTTTCTCAAGGCTTTGGTTCTTCGAGTCTGCTCCTGCTCTGATACATTTACTTCTAACTGATAGTCTGCTTCCGACTTGAAGGTTTGATACACTGGCGTGCTCTTTGGTGTTAGCAACTATTTAGAGATAGCATGGTATGTTTTTTTTTTTTAATGATTGTGTTACGCGACCCTTTTTTTTAAAAAAAGAAAAGAAAAGAAAAAGAGCAAATAGACCTAAAAAAAAGTACACCTGATTTAAATATTTTTAGTCCTGAATTATTCTTTTCCTTTTTTCTCTTCTTTTGTTAATTTTAAGAACACCCAACTAATAAAAATGCAAGGCCATATGAAACGGATGCTTGAATTAAATATGGCGTTTATAAAAAGCAGTGACGATGATCTTATGAAGTTTTTACAGCATCGACAAACAAAAAAAGGATTACAAAACAAAAGAAAAGTGGAGGCTCAACAAAAGGCCCTCGATATTTCGATCGCAAATGAATCGAGGGTCATATGATAATAAAGCGACAGTAATTTACAAGAGGAATGGGATATTTTGCTGAAAAATCCTGCCGCCGCTACAGAATGAGTAGACGCTTTTTCGTCAGAATCGGTCAAGATTTAAGACAAAAATTTCCCATATTTCGTCAGGTCCAGATAAGCCAGTGGAAAACTTGGTTTATTAACCATTCAGAGAATGACGGCAGCAGTGAGACAAATTTATCTTCACTGGATCTCGAAGAGGGGTCTGTGGGGAATAGCTCCTCTTCGTAATCACCTGAAGTATTTCCTCTTCCACGGACTGATGTTTTTTTTCTTTTGAATATTTTTTGTGTGGTTTGGCCACCTTTTTAGTCGAGTCGGGGGGTTTTTTTTACTGTCTTAGCCGTCTTATTCAGAGTTTATTTAAACATTTTTCTTATACAAAAGTAATTATAATAGAAAAAGAAAGTAAAAGGGTCAATTTCCAGGCACAACTTCAATTAATTTTTCTGAGTGGTTAAACTTCACACTTTTGGTTCAATTTTATTAAAAATTTATCTTTCACACCCACTTCACCGTTGGGGATGTTCTTATAGTTTCGATGCCAAAATGTTAATTATTTATAATCAATTACGAAAAGATAGTTTGTTTGTTTTTGCCAAAATGCATAGTGCAAAAGTGCACAGTGCTAAAATGCATAGTACCAAAATGCATGGTACCAAAATGCATAGTGTCTTTTTCAAATTAATAAGAAAAATAAGAATTAATTTGAAATTTTTTCTCATTTTCTTGATCAAACCATTTAAAGATTGCTGACAACTTTTCAAAAAATGATCTTATACTTACTTTTGGATGAAGTTTATAAAAGCAGACAATAAATGAGATCTTATAAACCCGGCTTTACTAGAACTTGAATGAGAGGAGCTCATAGTAAAAGCATTAGAAATATAAATTATAGCG
>VCJL01001725.1:8207-28250 GCA_024139405.1 Backusella mclennaniae | reverse complement strand
AAGGTAAAAAAAAAAAAAAAAGACATGACAAAACGAACGTCAAGTTATTACATGTATACTCTTGTCTAAGAGAGAAAGAGTGGAGACAAAACGGAATAATGAAAAGCCATATTTGGCTTGGTCATTTTAATGTAGAAACCAAAAACATAATAAAAAAAATCATAATAGCGAAGCCGTTGTTTGAGGTTACCCGGAAAATGACTGTGCTTTGCGTTCTTTTGCTAGATTAAAAATTAGAAATCTTCTATATTGTCACATCATACGAGTACTTTGGTCAAAATAGCGTCATTTATTTGGTTTAAAGGAGTATATCCATATTTTTTTGTTTTTGTTAATGTTGCTAATTTTTAGATCGATTATTACATGTACTCACACAATCTATGTAAGGAAAAACTATTTTACTACGTTAAATAGCTGTAATATACTAAACTATATGCTCTGTTAAAGTATATGGCTAGCAATGTATGTTGTTAAACTACCTTATCCCTTTTTAATTTAGAGAAAGTTTAATAAATATATGAAAATATACAATATTATTGGCTATTTCTGGCCATCATGTCATGAAAGAAAAACGCATAATTACGAGCTAAAGTGGGAAAAAAGGAAGGGTGCGGTAGAATGAATAACTATAACTCGGACTACTGCTAATGAGTGATTAACATTGCTGAATGAGAATATTTAGATCTAACGGGTATATATTAATCAAGAAGAAAAATAAGAAACCATGATATTATAATAAATGGCTCTATGATGTAGTGTACCGAAAAAAAAAAAAAAAAACATTGCAGTAACAAACGTTATCAGGCATGATTTGTTTAAATTTCCCCCATTACTTATTCCAGCCAGGAAGGGGGAAAAAATCATCAAGTGATTTCCATTTATATTTCTGAAAGGAAGTTATTTTACCTTAAATTATCACAATAAAAATAATCATTATTTTACATAAAGTTTATAATAATTTTTTTTAATTTATTGTTACCCGTAAATCATAGCTTGAAGATGAAGACATATTAATTTTATAAGAAAGGAGAGGTACCTTCAATCTGATTAAATTACATAAGTCTCCTAATTAGATAACCGTAATCATTCGATGTAGAAAAATACGTATGCATTTGATTCAAGCAAGTACGTTAATGTTTTTATATATATGTTAATTCTTTTTTTTTTCTTCTTTTACGACTGTACGTCATGTCGTTATACTAAACTTGACGCTCTCATGACAACTAAATCATTTTATCGGATAATGAATTTTCAAATCGCTGATGAGTTTTTTAGGCATGTAGGAGAATATTTGCTCCCGTTCACTTTACATACCTTGAACTGTTATATATATAGTTATATCACAGCAAGCACATTAGTTGAATCGGTATTGCCCATGTTGAATTGATTATAGATACAAGTTATTACCGTCATAATCGCATCTACGATCATTATTTTATTCTTGTTCTTTAAGTGTCATTCGCTATTCTACCGGTGTCAACCAAAAAAGGCTGCCCCATAAATAAAATTCTATATTCGTAACGAAGAATACAATTATTATATTCATATACTATATCATACTTTGGATTCTTGGGAGAAAGAGTATCCTGTTACCATTGTAAAAAATGCAGTGAAAATAAAAAAGTAGTTTTGAGACGATTGTTCAAGAGATTACATCTGGTCAATAAAGATATGTATAAAAAATAAAAACCACGAGATATTCTTCTTTTTAAAAAAAAAACAGAATATATATATAGTCATACTCCACATAACCTCTAAACTTGCTTTTGATATACTGTAATATTCTTGCATCGTACTTGCCAAGGTTTCTACAATTAAATCTAACTAGATATATATTTTTTCATTCCGTCTAATTGATAATCATCACTTGTATAAGATAGGCAATTGTGTCATTATCCGAATGTACAATAGAAAACTGGGGAATTTGATTGTATGAAAAAAAGTGGCGTGTTTATGTGCTTCCTCTCTCTCTCATTTATGCATATAAATAAGTACTTTACGGATCATTTCTTTAAAAAAGATAGATAGAATTTGAGTGAAGAATTAAATCAAATGTACTACCAAAGTATGTAATTATCATCTTCTACCATTTCTGTATTCTATTCTGTTTTTTTCTAGAAGTAGTTGGTGCCCTTGTTTTTGAAGTTCTTAAAAAGTAAATATTCTGCTTTTTATTTTTATTTTTTAATTTACGTTATTGATTTTTTGTTTGTTTTGATTCTTGTATTTAAAAATTACAAATAATTGCAGTTTATTTTGCTATAACAAAAGGTAGTAAGCATATTCAATTATAGATGGTGTGATATATTTTAATGATGGAAACTTGCTTTTCTTCTTTTTCTTTTATTACTCAATAAGAAAAGCAATGGTGATAACAAGAAGGAAAAAAGATTAAGTCATATGACCGGCTTACCGTAAAAGGATATTTTAAAAGCAAAGGAGATTTTCAATCAACAGCTTTTAGACTCCTGGTGTTGTCACTTTGTATGAATAAAGCATGTTAATTGTTCATATATATATAGTGCTCGATCCGAAGGGGAAAACAAGTAGTAGGAAATGATATCAGATCATATGCATTCAAATTGTATACATATAATGGCCAGTTTATCGGATTAATTAGCGGCGAATATAGCCCAGAAAACACATATATGTCATAGAGAGCCTAAACACACAATCCCTTGTTATAGTTCAGGAGAACAAGAAAAAAGAGGGGAGCTTATAAATACCCTTTTGTGAAAAAAATATATATATTGTTTTCTACATTATCTCTTTCTCGTTCATATTTTTTTTTCATACTTCTTTTCATAACATTAACGAATTTAGAATTTAAATATATTAAAAATGTCAACTGGTCCAATTTCACTGGATTATCCTAGTATACCTACAAAGCAGATATGGAAGAAGCATATGGAAAGTGCACCTCAAGATATACGAACCTATATTATCAACCTGTTTCCAATATTGACTTGGGTTCATCGTTATAATTTTTCAGTAAATATTTTTTTCTATATATAACTTTTTTTTAAGAATGCAGTATGCTTATTCCTTTTTTCCTTCTTCTAGTGGATGGTTCAGGATGCTATTGCAGGAATCACAGTTGGTATGCTACTAGTCCCACAGGGAATCGCATATGCAAAGATTGCAAATTTGGATCCACAATATGGCCTATAGTATGTATATGATAATGCTCTTCAATGCAATATTCCGTTTTTCCTAAAAATGTAGTGGCATTTCCCATCATTTTTTTAATTCTTATATAAATATAGTACGTCTTTTGTTGGCGCTACCTTGTATTGCTTTTTTGGTACATCGAAAGATATTAGTATTGGTCCTATCAGTAAGTTATATTCAACAGCAATATCTGCAGTTAATTTCTCCCAGCACATATATTAAATCGTTGTCTTAATAGCTGTTGTCTCACTGCTGGTTGGTCAGGCAATTAATCAGGTTATAGATGCACACCCTGAGATATCAGGACCAGAGGTAGCGGTATGTCTTTCGCTCTTTGCAGGACTGACCACCATGGTGATTGGTTTGATTCGACTTGGTATTTTAGTTGACTTGATTTCAGAGCCTGTTATTGCTGGTTACATGACAGGATCCGCTCTTACCATCTCACTTGGACAATGGCCCAAAATATTTGGAGTCAAAGTAAACACCCATCAAGCACCCTATCTCATCATATACAACCTCCTTAAGCATTTAAAAGAAACCAAGCTGGATGCAGCATTTGGAATCACTTCACTGGTTATTTTGTATCTTATAAAATTAGGGGGCGCAAGGTTAGCAAGTCGCTATAATTCATTCAAGAAGCCCCTCTTCTTTCTAGGCATCATGCGTAGTGGTCTTGTGGTGATTGTCGGTACACTTATATCGTTCATTATAAATAGAGGACTTGATAAGCCTAGGATTTCAATTATTTCTGATGTGCCCGCTGGATTTGATGCTATGGCTATCCCTAGTTTGAACCTAACCATACTGAAAGAGGCTAGTGGAGTTCTTCCTTCGATTATTATAATTTTAATATTGGAGCATGTGTCCGTGGCAAAATCCTTTGGTCGTATGTCTGATTACAACATTGATCCGAATCAAGAAATATTGGCCATTGGAATGAGTAATATTGTTGGATCGTTCTTCGGGTAAGGGTTGATATATATATTCGATATACATGGTGATGAAACATATGATTCACTAACATGATGACTCATTATATAGTGCTTATCCATCAACAGGTGCATTTAGCCGTACAGCAGTCATGTCAAGATCTGGAGCCAAGACCCCTATGGCTGGCGTGTTTTCTGGAGCAGTTGTTGTACTAGCGCTGTATGCATTGACACCGGCATTCTACTATATTCCAGAGTCTGTATTGGCAGCAGTCGTCATTCATGCAGTGATAGATTTAATGGCAGGTAGACATTTTTTGATGGAGCTTTGGAGGACAAGTAAATTAGAATTCTTGATTTTTTTTACTGCCGTCATGATCACGGTGTTTATGGATGTGGAGACAAGTATTTATGTTGCAGTGACGTTATCCTTACTTTTGATGCTACTCCGACTTGCTCGCCCCTCTGTAAATAGCTTATCTCAGGTCAGCCTCTCCAGTAAATGCATCTATGTCAATGAAAAGGATACACATTTTAAGGCACGTACAAACTCATTGCCTGCAGGTGTTGTTATCATTCGACCCAGTCATTCTATCCTTTATCCAAATGCAGGTTATGTTTCTGAAAAGATTATCAGTATTGTTAAATCGCATACTCGTTCTGGGAGTTCCAAAGACCTTGAGCAGCCCTGGAATCAACCAAAGGTAGAAGATATCAAGCAAAAGGAAAAGCCATTTCTTGATGCCATTGTTTTTGATATCACGGCTGTTGATCAACTGGATGTCACTGCTGCCACCACACTCCGCTCACTCAAGTCCACCTTGGATCGGTATGCAGGCAAGACGGTCGAATATCATTTTTGCGGCTTGGCGAATCGACAAGTGCGACATGTTCTTATTGAATCCGGCTTTGGGCAATTGCCTCCTTCCATCGCCGGTGACTTTGAAATAACTAAGAATCCTAATGCGAGTAATAATGAGCCTTTAGAATCCATGGAAACAGTACATAGCGTAAGGGACCCAATGAACATGACGTATTATTCTGCAATCACAATACCAGAGGATGGTCCTCTTGATCTATATTCGGCATTTCATTGGGATGTAGAAGCTGCAATACGCGCCATTTCAAAGAGACGCAAGCCTCAACTCAGATCAGAGTCTTCTATTACAATGTATTAGGGAATAATAGTAATAATAATGAAAAAAAAGGAACTTGTAATATATATAAATATGAATATCAATAAATTGGAATATATTATTTATTCGTTTTACTCTTATTCTTTACAATTTTATCATTTAATAATAATACACTTTTTTTTTTAGTTTATTCGGTTTCGCTATCGGAATCGCCTGTATGATACAACGTAACTAATGATGATGATGATGATGATGATGATGATGATGATAATTAATTAGTTTAGTATATGACCCAATAATAATAGTACCAATATAGCATAACTTACGAGAGTCAAACTTTTCGAATGGATTAGTTTTTTCTAACTGACTCAAGACATTATTACCATCCAGTTCCAGATCCAAGCTTAAGCTTTCTCTCATTTTTCGAAAGTTGATTGCATCGATACCATTTGGTTGCTGCACAATTGGCTGGATGGGTGGCTTCATGTTTCGAAGTAATGCAAAGTTTATGCTTTTAAAAAATGGATGTAGTTTGATATCACTCGCGCCAGCACGAGATCCTAATCGATGCCTTTCGTCTTTGGTGAGTAGCTTGCGAATGAAACTTTTGCAATGGCTAGATACGGATGAGTTGTAAGGAGCAGGCTGTTGATAAAACATAACATCGAGATGGAGGATTTTAGAAAATGTATCGTTTCGGTTAACACCTTTGAAAGGAGTAGTGCCAAACTAAGGATATTGATATAATCATAAGCAGCTAATAATAATGAATTTTAAATGCCACTACTCACCAGCATTTCATAGACAAGTATACCCAAGGTCCAAAAATCCACAGTAAAAGCATGTCCACAGCCTTTAATTACTTCAGGTGCAATGTATTCCTCTGTTCCTACAAAGCTATTTGTACGAAGGTCATTAACACAACTCCTTGTGTCCAAACATAGTGGCTGCAAGAAATATAAATATATATTAGTTTTTTTTTCTTTTTCTTATTTATGTGCTTTTATTGTTTATTTGCCTGATTTGGAGATTTAGATTTGATAATGCTTGGACAGCCGGGAGGAGATGATCCTTTACTTAAATCAAAGTCAGTCAACATAATATGTCCGCTTTGATGTAAGAGGATGTCTAGCAAATTGATTAATTAGTGATTGCAACATAATAATGATAATATACCTACTTTCAGGTTTAAGATCGCGGTAAATATGACCTTGAAGATGAAGGTATTCTAATGCAGCAATGACTTCAGCAGCATAGAAACGAGCACCTTGTTCATCCAAGCACTTCCCGGGCCGTAATTGAAGTGCTCTAAAAAACTCACCCCCAATGCAATATTCCATTACAAAATATAAATAATCGCTACTTTGGAAACAGTGGTATAATGTCACAATAAAAGGGTGGTTGGCAGTCTTTAGGATTTGTTGTTCTGCAAGTGCACGCTTGATTTTATTACGCCGGATCATTTCTTTTTTAGAAAGCACTAAATGAAAAGTAATTTAGAAAAAAAATGGTTTCCATGGTAGCAAGATTGATATATTACCTTTCATTGCGAATAGTTTTTCTGTTCCTTTTTGTCTCACCATGTACACTTTACCGACGTCACCTTTTCCGAGCATTCTGACCTTTGAGAAACTTGCAGGTCCTACTTCAAGCTGCTTTACTTTAACGCTAGCAGACGAGTAGGTGCGTCTACAAAGCCGCATACGGTCGTATAATTGTTTTTCTTCTATGCTTAAATCTTGGGTGTTTAGAGATGCTAGACTTGTAGAATTTGCCCCATTGCTACCGGGGTAAATGTGGTTGGCGTTAGGTGCAGAGGCCACTCTACGAATGTTTTTGTGATTCGACTTTAAAACGGCGGTTGTAAACCAAGAGTTCGATTTTGGTGTGTTGGTAGTGTTTTTCATAGTGCTACTGAGTTGAAAACTATCAGGTACAGTAAAAGCATTCACAAGTTCTGACTGGCTACTGTAGCTCTCGAGCGCTTTATGGTGATTTAGAGGCGAAGTATGTGAAGGCGCAGGTACACATATTGTAGAGTTGGACGAATTAGAGTAAATGACTGACATGAGCTAATGTAAATGTAGCAACAATAATAAAAGTAATAATAATGATATTAATGATATTAAAATGTGTGTGCAATATCGTTGTATGTTTTGTATGTAATATTGATGGTATTAATATATTATTTTAAATACCAATAAGGAAATAAAGAAAAAGAAAAAGAAAAAGATAATGTGATGATGTATTTATAGTATGAATATGGAAAGAAATATAAATAATAGTAAGAAGAGGAAAAAAACAAAGTAAAAGTGTAAAAAATATTTAATAATAAAAATAAAATAAATATGAGTGAGAGAGAGAGAAGGAGCAATAGTTTTTGTTTTTGTGAACAAACCAAATTAAGCAGTTAGCTTGTGTGTATGTCACACCACTTTGTAAAATAGCTTGGTGGTCAGCGCGACCAATTGAACAACATATCTGTGGTTCAAAAAAGGAAAGCGGAAGCAGCCAAACAACTTGATCTGATGTATTTATGTATATTTTGTTTACTTTTATTAAAACTGTATTTACTATGAAAAGAATATTTACAGAACATTCCAATCATCCCCTTACTATTTTATTGACATGCTTGTATACTTTTTTTAAATTAATTAAAATTCACTTTATTTTCTTTCTTATATTATAATAGTGTCTTGGTCCTTCGGAGCTGACTTGATATACAAATTTCATACTTCTTGCAAACATATTCATATAATCACTTTAAAAGGGTGGCATGCAATTCTATTGTACTTGAAAGATTAACAATTATTTACCTTATATAAAATAAATCCACTAAATACCCTGTGACTCAACATATATAAAAAGGCAGTTAAGGAGGCAACGTTGGTCTGTTTGAGTGAGGTACACTTTTCTGTCGCGATCCCTTACATATCATGCAATTTAATTGCAAATTGCTAAAATTGGACCTTACACAATAAGTTGATTAAGTAAGTCTGAGTTTGCTTTAGTTGTACATTCTTAATTGAACTCACAGAATAGAATAAAAACAAAATTTACATCTGGTTTTAATCTATTTAATGTCATCAACTACAATCACTTATACAGATATACAGATATATCTGTGCATACACATTTAGAAAGTGAAAAGAGCATAGTAGCGAATGCTAGTAATTACCAGTGTATCATATAGTATATTAATTCATTCTTAATTAGCTATGAATGAAGGTTCATCAACACTAAATTTAACAATAATATTATTATATATATTAAATATTAAAGTAATATAAAAATGAAAACAATAAAGGATTATCTTTGTTGTTGTCTAATATATTAAAAAATAGATCATTTGAATAACACGCTACAAGAAAATTAAGTTTGTCAATGACTCTATTGTTGCAATCACAGCCACATGGCATTATTGATTTACAAATAATTAAAAAAAAAGCGGGGATACAGAAATGATCTGTTTTTTTTTACAGTATAGCCTGGGTATTGGAATACCTGCTATTGGAATAACCTCTTTATTGGAATAATGTTTTTTATAAGTATTCCAAAGATTAGCCAATGAGAACTCTGGAGAGAGACTTGCGAGATGCTATATTCCAATATTTGGAATATATTCCGCTAGTATCTTTCCACAACTTGGTATTCCAATATCCAAGTTATATTGTATAAGCATAAAGTAAATAAGCGTGAAATGAAGCCATCTTGTTATTCACTTTTTTTTTCTCATAACCACTTTATCGAGATGAAAATTACTTTATATTGATTTGATTGATTAATTTATATATTTACGTATTAATAAATAAATATAAGGTTTTATAGTTTTTTATTACGAATAGTTTTATTCCATTCGTTCCTACAATAGGGGCTTTCTTTAAAAAAAAAAAAACATCGAGGAAATACTACCAATTCCTATCAAGAACCATATGTTTTTATGTCTACTCTATTTTTGAATGCTGATTGCCATAACCATTACGTATCACAATCAAAATTCATATATGCAACTGTAGCGATAGCTAGACTAACCTCACAAAGAAAAAAAAAGGCTATATTACGTAAAAAAAACAGTTAGCCCTTCACTCGAAATGCCCTATAAATTTAAAGCTTAAATACTAAAATTGCATCGAGAATCAAGAATCAAGAGTGTGAGTGTTCCAAGTTCTTTTTTCCCTATAATGAAAAGATCACGGCTCCTCTAAGCTGATATTCTCACAAATATTTATGGTTGATCGTCGCAATGACTCATAAATTTGTCGTTGTCACCGAAAAAGGTAGCGTACAATGTATAAATATGTACAAACAAAATAAATAAGTATTATTATTGTATTTTTCCAATCGATTGGCGGGTTGTGATTTTTTTTTGGCGGATGCAAATTAAAAATTGGCGGATAAAACTTAGAAATTGGCGGCTTAGTATTGAGGTTGTAAAAACTATATGGGGCACTCTGCATCCTTTTTAACAGACGTGCGGCGCTTGAGTGTATACTATAATCATTCATTGTCTATCAAATATAAAATATGAAAAGCATTTGTCCTCAAAATAAAATAAAAAACCTATCCGCCAATTTCTAATTTTATCCGCCAAATCTTTTCACACCATCCGCCAATTTTTAATTTGCATCCGCCAAAAAAAATCACAATCCGCCAATCGATTGGAAAAATACAATATATCACAATATAATAAAGTCGTTAGTGGCTCTCCATATCCCATTTAGACCAAGTTTATTCAAAAATTTTATTAATTATACAAAAGTATTAGGTAGTTCATTCCACAAGTTAGTCAAACATACAAAACTCTTTATATAAAATGAATCCGAGTATTCATATCAATCATGTTATGGTGGCATTAAAAATACTATTTTATTAAAGCAATTCAGGCGGAAGGGGGTTTACATACTTTTATTTTAAAATATGCAATAATAAAGTACAACAAATAAAATATCATAGATGCAAATGCAATAGGACAAACTATTTGATCAAATAGGCCAACTTTTGATTTAATTCAATCAATTTAAGTTTATGATAGCTTACATGCATATAGCTGCGGTAATTGAAATCAAATTGTCGACAGGGCGCCTTTGGGTATGTTATCTGTTTAAATTCGACCATGACTACTGTGATCACTCTCTTGTTCATTGTATTGTAAGCATCCGCATCTATTTTTCGGTGTCGCAATAGGCGCTCCATCTCCAACCTGAGTTCACAGACTTGATTTATGAAATGATTTATCTGGTGATGCTGCTTGTATATTTTTTGAGAATAGTCTACCCATTGCATGAATTCCGAATGCAGCTGATAATTTCGTTGATAAATGACATATTTGTCAGGGTGATTTTTCTTGAGGTAGCCTAAAGGCGCTATTGAAAGTAGCCGATCTAGGCTGAATTTTACTTCGTAATGAATTGTTTTAAAGAACGTGTCCACTTTGGATTTCCATAAACTATATTGTTGTTCGATTTTTTCTTCAATAAATTGACAGGAAGCTCCGTCACACTCAAGATCCGGGCAATTAGTTTGCTTGATCAGTGTCATTAACTCCAACTTTGCTTGGCTATACCAAATATTAGCCTTTTGAGACTTTTCCAGGAAGCTATTTAACCTATAGCTGATGAGGTCCTTTTGCATATTGTTAGACTCTATTGGGTTTTGTGTGCCGGTATTTTTTTGGTATGTTGCCAAGTTGGTCTCAGAATGAGGAGTCTTTGATAACCGAGAACGCTGCTTCAGTCGGATTCTGTGTTGTCTCGCATTGTCGAAACGTTCCAAATCGGTGGGAACATTACAAGCGATCATTTTTATTATTTGTTTTTTTTTAAAAAAAAAAAGAAGAAAAAAGTAAAAATATAAAGTTGTATTCAAACAGACTATATTTCATGTATAGAATAAATCATCTCACGTGTATTTTACAACTGTTATTTTTATTTAAAAAGAACCAAATTTTATAATTTAAAACTCATCAGCATCATCTACTTCGTCTGCCTCATCGATTAAATGTTCTTCAGAACCATCGTAGTCTTCTAACAATACCCCGGTGTGTTCATCTTGATCAAGAGGTCTGTATCTATTGGAATCTCTACTAAGGAAAGAGGGGAGTCTTATATTACTGAATAGGTCCGAGAATGAGATACGCGATAGGATGCCAGCAATAGCTACAGGAACAACAAATACAGCAGCAGCAATCTTGGTCACAATAGGACTGGAAAGTATATTTGCTCCAGCGTTTTGTGTACCATCTGGAAGTCGAATGCGTCCACTAAGAACAAACAAAACAAGATTAATAATACGTCCTTTTTTTCTTTGTAAAAAAGAGTGAACCAAACTTACCCAAATCCACCATGTTTACGGTAATGAAGTGCAGCAAATACAAGACCAGCACCCAATATAGGAGCAGCGATAAAGCCAAACCATCCACCTCCAGAGTGACTAGCACCAGGGCACCACATCTCCTCGCCTTTCTCAAGTTCGTTTCCGCCTTGACAAGTGGAAGCTGCAATTTTACGATATCCTGTTGGTTTATAATAAAAGTCACGCGTACCATCGCATTGTGGTTCTAAAGGAGAAAGTCCAGGGACCAATACACATTTATTATTGGAGTCACGCACAAAGTTAAAATCACTATTTTCCAAAAAAAAAAAAAAAAAAGGAATGGGAATGGGAATGGGAATGGGATGTTAATATGGTTTACTATCGAAACTATTCAATCATTTGATATAAAGTTATTTTAGCCTTACCATTCATAATCAGCTTCAGTACAGGTACAATTGCGAACTACCTCTCTTGGCTGGACCAATTTTTCACCAATGTAACAATCACGATCCTGAATACGACGGAAATATTGTGTTTCACGACCAAACAAACATTTTTCACCACGTGTATCTTCTGGGCTCCACAACTCAAAGTCGTCGTCGTTAGGATGATCCATATCCAATTTACACTTGGTAGGATGTAATTCACTAAAATCGATATGATATGCAACCGACTTTCCGTTCTTCAAACCAAACAAGACATACTTTTGGCTGGTACCGTCTGGTTGAGTAATGATGTCTTCAATAATCACCTTATCCTCTTTCTTTGTAAATTCATAGCTTTGCCATTCCAAACCCTCATTTGTGGTATATTGAAGGGTGTTGGTAGCCTCCTCATTGTTCACAAGGATAAGAAGAGCACCTTGATCGGCAAACTCCCAAAGATGTGCACCCTTTTGGATTTCAGTCCAAGTCTTACCAGCATCACGAGTAAGGAACATATCACCATCAGTATAGCGTGTTAGGCTCTTGCCAACATTACCAACACCAACCATTAAACCAACAGCACTAGACAAACTAAAGAGATCACGAGAGTTCTGGCGTTCGGAATAACAATGAAGTTGGAGGGCGCAATCTTTATCACGACAATCGTACGACTGACCTCTGCTATCCTTTGAAGGTGGGGTGAGAGTAGTCCAGTGACCCCCTGCATCGGAAGTCTTGCGAGTGACAAGCTTCTTTGGATCTCCCTTATTGGCCTGGCCAGGATTATTGACAATATTTGCAATAGAGATACCTTCAATACCCTGCATCTTTTCAAAATCAACAATGCCCATTTCATTACGATTGGCGTTATCCAACGAGGAAACAAAATAAGTGCCGTTTGAGTTTGAAGTAAAGATGGTACCATATTCACTGCCACGATGGGTATTTGTAGACACATGAATCCACATGGAGTTTGCTGATTCCATAATAGTAAAGGCCTCTGGAGAGAATTCAAAAGAGGCAGGGAATGAAGCAGTAGCAAAGGTAACACCATCCAAACTGACAAGGAGTCTCAGGTTGGCACCGCCATTACGAGAGGCTGCAACGACCATGTATTTTCCAAATACAGTGACACCAACAATGTCATCAAAGACCACCTTTTTGTCATGGAAATAATCATTTGAAGATACAAACTGGAGAGGGTTTCCATACTGGTTCATTTGGCTGCCAGATTGATCGCGGTATTGTTCACAGAAGATCGAGTTACGATGAGCGTCTTTAATACCACCCTCACGGCCCCAAATACAAGAACGCATATAAGTACCAATAGATGACCATCCACGGCCATTATCACGGGAATAAAATGCTTCAGAGTGACAATCCTTGCTGAAACCATTCTCACAGTTCTTTTCACCAACATAGATCAAATAATCTGGGTCATCGTTATGGAAATTCATGATGGTACCTTGGAGGTTAAGGACAGGTGGAATAGGAACACGCATTTCCTCAAAGTTGGAAGCAGCATCGGTGGTAGAGAAGTGGATCTCGCCATCAGTGATGAAATAGGCTCTTTGGTTGAAGTGGGGGTTTTGATAAATTGAAATAACCTTGTGGTCGGGGAATTGCTCTTTCCAGCTGTAACCATCATTATCACTGCGCCAAATTTTACCATCTGCAGTACGTACAATAACACGATCAGTGTCAGTAAAATAAATGTAATCAACCACACGATCTGTAAATTCGGTATGACTAGATGAAATGCCTCCACTTTCTCCACATTGCCACTCCTTTTGGTTTTCAAGATTGATACCACCTTTACATGTACTTCTTGAGTTGATCTTGTATCCGGAACGGCCACGGAAAGTATCTCCGGATTTGCAAATGGCAGATCTATCGGGATGTCTGCCTCTAGCCACACATTCATTATCGGAATTACGCCAGAAACCAAAATCACATACAAAGTCAATATCACGGCATTCACAGTTTTCCTTGTTGACCTCAGGTTCATGGAATTTTTTGTTGACTTTACAAGCACGATCCTTCTTACGGCGCCAATAAGCGGTACTCTTACCAAGTAAACAAGCATCATCACCATCATCATCCTTGGGTATCCAACGTTCAAAGTCACTCTTGTCATCATTGTTTTTATCCATTACACACTCGCGAAGCTTTGCATCGCTGAAATCAACAGTAATCATGACCTGTGACTTTTCTGCGCCACGATCATGTCCAACAATAATAAAGCGAAGGGTAGAGGAGAGAGGATCGGTTGTAAGTGTATTAACACGGATAGGTTCTTCACTAAATTCGTAGTAATGCCATGTCTCTCCCTGGTCCCAAGAGTAAAGAAGATCGGTAGTAGGTTTTTCATCTGTGACCAAAACGAGAATAGAACCTTGATCACCAAACTCATAAAAGTGCTCACCATCTTGAATCTTGACCCAGTTGTGTCCACCATCACGAGTTAAGAATGTATCACTTTCGGTATAATCCAAAAGAGCAGCACCAACGTTACCAACACCCATTGCAAGACCAGGAGCGCCAGAGGAGGTAAAGATGGCACCAGGTCCATGAATATCAGTTCTACTGTGAAGATTCAATGTACATTCCTTTGAGCGACAATCAAAGCCAGAGGGAGGCTGCAAGGGCTGCCAAATAACACCATCATCCCAAGTAATCATGGAGCGTACCTTTTTTGTTTGGTCACGACCAATCAATTCATCTGCATTCCATACCTGATTAGCGAGGATAGCACCATCTACACTCTGCATCTTTTCAAAGTCAACAAATCCGAAACCATCACCATTAGTATTGTCAAGTGATAATTCATAAAATGTGCCGTTTTCGTTTGATTTATAGAGAGAACCATAAGCCTTTCCATTTGTAACAGACTTGAAAATATTGAGCAGAATGGAATGTGTAGTTGACTGAAGTACAGTAAAGGTCTAATAAATTGAAGATAAATCAATACACTAATAAAAAAAATGATAAACAATAATATATCTTACGTTGCGGTTAATATAATGATCTGGAGGGAATTGTGCCTGAGCAAATGTTTTTCCATCAACGCTGACAAAAAGACTAAGTTCACCTCTATCACTAGAGGCCACAGCCATAAAGTCTTCAACCACAAAGAATTCAACGACACTCTCGAAATAAGCCTGACTAGTACGGCCCCAATCAGTTGTACGGATTAAACGGGCATCACCGCCTACTTGCTTTTTATCATAGACAGAGCAGAAAACAGTTTCCTTTTCAATTTCATATTTGGAATCACGACCAAAGATACATTTTTCAACATACATATCTTGAAGAGAGTCCCAGTCATGGCCATGGTTACGAGAAACATAGGCCTCCGAATGAGGTTCAGGATCAGATTTTTCTCCAATATACAGTAACCAGTCTTTTTCTTGAGGATGGAAATCAAGTACTTGGCTAGCGCGTGTACTAGGTGAAAGAGGTGCTTTTACAATGCGCCAGGTAGCTCCACGATCTTCGGTAACATGGAATTCTTTTTCAGTAAAGGCATAAGCGCGCTGATCATCAAACTCATGAAGAAGAATGCTACGAACAGGACCGTCTTCAAGAACACGAGTCCATTTAACACCTTGATCAGCAGAGCGCCAAATCTCGCCATTAGTAAGTCTAACCAAGACTGCTTCGGAATTTTTAAAATAAACAAACTGCTCAATTTCGCTGGTGAATGAGATCTTGTATCTGGAAACATTATCATCAGAAGGCTGAGCAAAGTTATCACTAGGTCTGGATACTTCAGCTGCATTATCACTGCATTTACGATCGACAGGCTCATCCAATGCATTTGAAGTTTTACCAAGAACACACGTGTTACCAGGAATAAGACGGTAACCACTGGAGCTGGGATACGTATCATCACCGGATTTGCAAACACCATTTGGTATAACATCAGGACCAATACGTGCACATTTACCATTACTATCGCGAGCAAAGTTATAATCACATTCATAATCAGCTACAGTGCAAGGACATTCTTTAAGCTCAGTGACAGGATCTTGGAACTCAAGACCAACATAGCAATCACGGTCTGCCTTACGACGATAAAACATTTGCTCATGTCCCATCAAACAATCCGGTCCATCAGTGATATCACGAGCATACCATTTTTCGAAATCACTCTTTGATTCGTCCTTTTCATTAAATTCACATTGACGAGAGGAAACGTGGCTAAAGTCGAGTTGGATAGCTTGAACATTAGAATCTGAAGAGCGAACGGAGCTACCAATCAATAAAAAGTTACGGGTGGTAGACCCGGCATCTGTTGTTAATATTCTAGCACGAATCTGAAGTCCCAAGTCGAGTTTTTGCCAATTAGCACCACGATCCTTACTCCACCAGACATGATCCGTTTCTTTTTCATCATCAATAATAACCAAGAGGGTACCCATATCGCCAAATTCGTATTTATGAGCACCTTCACGCACCTTTTGCCAGTTAAGACCACTATCAGTTGAGAGGTAGGTGTCGCACTCGTCATATTCCAATAAATTGGCGCCAAAGCTACCTACACCCATCATGACACCCACCGCTGTTTTTGAGGAGAACACCTGTCCACTGTTACGAGGTGCAGTGACAGAATGTAAATGGAGGGAACAAGAGTCACCACTGCATTTCATATCTTGACCATCAATATCCTTTACACTTGTAATCTCTTTCCAGCTAGCACCATCATCAAAACTCATACGAGTACGAATATCCTTATCTGGGCTGTCGATTTGTGTTGGGTTCGTTATAATATTAGCAATCATGATACCTTCCACACCTTGTACACGCTCAAAGTCAATAAAGCCCTGCAAGTTGCGATTTGTATGTTCAAGACTTTTGACGAAGAATGTACCGTTGGAATTGGACTTGTAGAGTGATCCAAACTGGTCGCTTCCGCCACCCAAAACATCGATCAAGAGTGAAGAAGATCCAGTGCTTTCAACAATGGTAAATGACTTTTCGTGAAGAGTTGCACCTTCAGGGAAAACAGCCTGATGCCATTTTTCGCCATCTTGAGAGATGTAAAGAATCATATCCTCCTCAGTAGGAGAAGGCTTGACTACAGCAACAATAAAGCGATTGATTGCACTTACTGCAATGACACCCTTGACCTCTTTGCCGGTACCAAAGTCAACCACTTGCTCGGTATGGAAGAAATCCTCTGATTGAACAAGTCTTAATTCTTCAGGATTGAGTATACTTGTTACGCCCTTCTTTTTAGGTGATTCGACGCACATGACTTCTTTGACAGGCGCATTTTCAAACTGTTGGCTAGAAAGACTCCAAATACATGACGTGATATGCGTACGTAATAGTGTCAATTCCTCAAAGTTATTCAGTGTATAATAGGTCTATTACGATGACAATTTATCAGTAAGTATTACATGATTTATTTTGACTCGCGTTACCTCATCGTGGCAATCAACACCGGTCCATGAACCTAGATTACACTTAAAACCGGTAAATAAAACATAGCCAGGTCGTTCTGCGTGGAAGGAGAGCTGAGATCCACCCGCTGCTGGTTCCACAAGCGTAGAGAATTGTTGCCAAGTTTTTCCTTTATCGGTTGTTTTCCAGTGTGTTTTCCCTTTGCCCAAAACATACGCCTATAAAAATACAAGTTTAGTTGCATGTATTGCATTTTGCCATGTGAATAAAAAGCTTACTCTATCAACATCAAAGGGATGTTCATATAAAAAGGTTGCTTCATCGCCACCAATGTCATTAATTTTTTGCCATTCTTTTCCTTGGTTTTCGGATCTATAAACAGTGTGTGAAAGTGCATCAAGCCAAAGGATGACCTTTTTTAGTTGTTTGATAAAGGAAATAATTGTGAGAATGAATAGGACTTTTTTTCTATTACTATTAATCAGCTTACCGGAGAATCTTTAAAGTAAAAGAATCTACTTGGAGCTTTTTCAAAGCCTGTCTTTGAAACTGACTGTAACAGAGCACCGCTAAATAGTGTGCATAAAAAGAGCCATAAGGACAGACCCCTTGAGGCCCGCCACGAATTTAACATTTTGAAGTAGTTTGGTTTTATTTGTCTGCTGCGGGATTAGGTCGAGTAACAAACGTGTTTAGTTAATTGAACTTACGGGTATTTTTTTTTTACAATAAATGAATTTATCTGTATAATGTCGTGGTTTTCCCTCCTTTTGAATTGCGCTTTATTTTATGTTGAAAAAAAAAAGGAGCCGAAAAGAGACAAAAGAAAAACAAAATGCTGATATTGCACAGGAAATAAAAAAAATGAGGGAAAAAAAACTTGACTCGGAGTTTCCATTTATGGCAAGTGGTAAATGTTACAAAATATCTCTTATCACATCAAAACTGAAACAAAAAAAAAATAAAAAATAAAAAGTAAAAAAAACTCATTGCAACAACGACTCTTTGTTAAATACCATACTTTTTATTTCCGTCAAAAGGAGAAGAGGTTGACTTTGGCATATTTATCAAAGGAAATATCATGTGGAATCACAATTAAATATTAGTAACACTCTGCGAAACTCTCACATTCTCATTAATGATATACAAATAGTCTGACACACTATTTTATTACTCTTTTCTTTAGAATAAACAGTATTAATTGACCCTACCCATTAGATTAATGAGACTAGGTTGAGAATTTTAATACAACTTGAAATCAGGTTGAGGTAAACATAGATCATGACGATCCTCTTCTTTGGTTGTATAGGTACTTTATTGGAAGGACCTGATACTCAGATGAACCTTATACTTAGTTCTGTACATGCACATCGATCTAGGACAGAATATATCCATTCCCTTTTTCTGTATAGGAGTTAAAGCTTTATAAACTCAGGCAAGGCCGTCCCGATGTTTACACAACTTGACCACTCCATAGAGTATATTAAAGTAAAGGTAATTCTTAAATAGAAATATACGGCTACATAGTAATATACGTCAAGTTTAGCGTCAAAACTCTATAAACAATGCAAGGAACCAATAAAAAAATATAGGCTGAGATAAGTCACGTTATAAACGTTCACTCTGTGACTCTTAAAACCACCCCTATAAATTCAAAGTTCAACATCTGCATGTATTTAACGCTTGTTCTTCCTCTGTTTTAAAAGTAATCCTTATATATATATCTATTACAAATATTGTTCAATACCTTCTAACTGTTCAACTGTAATTTAAATAGATGAAGTATACTCTTATTTTGGTAGCTTTAGTTTCTATTTTCTTCAGCCATGCAGAAGCTTCTCGACTTTATATCGATTGCAATGATGGCTTCTGTAGACGTGGTGTTGTAAGACCAGGAGATAGTGGTCATATTTCCTGGTGTTTTGAAGAGCTTGAATCGAGGCCAGGTAAAATTCCCTGTGAAACTTCCAAGACTTGTCCTCGGGAAGGAGCATTGTGCATCGATTCATTGGTAGGTCTATATTCTCATATAATCAATCTATCTTGTCTAATTGAAATTATGTAGTGATCTCTTTTAATTGCCACCATCTTATGAAAAATATCTGCCATCAAATATTATTGGTATCAGTATATTCTCCATCACCTTTATCATTTTTTCAATAAACACCAAGTTGTTAGCAATATATATATGTTTTATTTGCGTTTCAGTTTATTTGATCAAACTCACATCAACTTTAACTTATTTTCACAAATGTAAAAGAGGGAGGAAGGGATAGCTAGATATTCTATCCTTTCTAATAGATATTCTCTGAAATTAAAAACTAATACCCATAACATAGATTAAACTAATAATAATAACAACTAATACCTAGAAACATATGGAAGGCTCACAAACTATCAGTCCTCACAGAAACAAACCCTCCCTATGTCGAAAAGGAATATTAGAATATCTCAGTCCTGCATCACCCTTTTTTACTCCTATGATACAACGCCCACACGTTTATGGAGGTATTACGCCAAATACTGCATGATAACAACAAGCACTAAAAAACAGTGATATTATTTATACGATAAATAATCTGCTGATTCAATTAATGTCATTATAGCTCTTTAAGCCAGGAGTGCGTCACAAGAGTTTGATGCCTTTAAACCCTTTTG
>VCJL01001724.1:0-18195 GCA_024139405.1 Backusella mclennaniae | reverse complement strand
TCTCAAAAGTAAATCCATACATTTATTTACAAAGAAACGTTTTACAAAGAAAAAAAAAAAGAAACGATATCATGACATTTCCCAAAATGAATAAACAGTGAAAGTTGTTCAAAATTAGACTAAAAATAATTAAATCAAATGGAATCCAAGTGTATATGTTACTTGATGCAAGATAATTGACCCTCTGACTTTGAGCAAGAGTAGCATTTGTTTTAAGTGACTGTTCGTTTTAAACCTTCCCAGTGTCATGCATACGTACAAGCAAAAAAAAAAAATGAAGAAAACAGATTTCGCAAAGGGTATCAATGAGAGTTTTGTATATTTAGCAGAATCACTTTTATAAACTGCATTATGGTTACAGAAATACGCTACTAAAAAGACACTTTCCTTTTAAAGATAGTGATAGTAGTTCCACTCGATTCGGACGTTTCACGAAAAATAACTGCACAAAGGCGTCCGAATTTATTCTCAAAAATTGTCCAAATATCTTTCGTGATGCGTCCGAATCGAGAGTGGAACGGCTGTATATGTAACAGTATCCTTCTTTATCTTGCCATTTTTCATCTAAAAAAATGTTCCCAGAGCTGTTGTAAATCAGATCAAATACGTACTATTAATATATATATAAGATAATATTAACAGGAAAAGGAAATTTGACGTATTCTAATAAAAAGCTGGTTTGAATGTAACAGAATTTTGATCATTATCCGAATTTTTGGTGTCTCGTTATAAATTTCATTTATTAAAGTTCCCATAGACTTTTTTTTTTTTAATTCAGGTTATCAATACCATACTTGACAATAACTTTCTTCACCAATAGTAATTGTAAAGCATATATTACAATTAAATATTTTTACAAGAGAAGGAGATATCGGTAACTGGGTTTTTATCTATACTATAAACTGAGTTGTCCTGACATTCTCCTGGAGGAGATACAAGTGCAATGCTGCAACGTTTTGGTCCCGGTTCTATATAAAGTGAAAATGCCTATATATCGCTCTTTAGATGTATACAGAATATGTATATAATTGGATATGAAAAGAGGCTCAGTATGGGTTACAGAATACTGTTCAAGGTTTGACAGGGAAAAATGTGTATTTCAACGTAAAGTTCACGATGCTAGCATCAAGTCTATCAGGTGATATCTTTATATAATTCCTTTTTTAAAGGATATTTGTGTATATTTTATAAACTTGTAATCTTGTTGAACATGTAATTTCCAATATTTTGTCAGAGAGATGATATAAATAACTTGATTCTTATAGCATTTTTTATTGTTATTATTGTTATCGCAAAAAATACGTTTATACAGACAATATGCGTTTATCAGCCATTTTTGCCAATTTTGCATTTGCTTTATTTGGTAAGATAATTTGATCAAGCAATAAAAAAATGATGAAATGTGATGATAAACCAACTATGTGTATAAAATGGTAGTAGTAAATGCAAGAATGCTTCATAAGCGCGACGTTACCCCTTCAGCACAGCAGTTAATTGCTGATATGGAAAAAACTACCTCCCAATGCACGGTTGCAGAAAATGTCGTAAGTTATATCGCAATATAGTTGTTATGTTACTAAAGTAATGCATCCTTAACTTTAGATCGCTTCTTACACCGCTTCTCAAGGCTATGTTGGTGCTCTTGCTATCCAGGCACAAGACAGTACCCTATATTCTGATCTTTCAACTTGTCTTACCGATTGTACTGCTATTTCTACTACAATGTCCGATGAAGATACACTTGCAGTCATAGCTGCACTTAATCCACTTTCTACTCAATTTGCGAATCTTGTGGACACTATCAGAGATAAAAAACCTGTTTTTGACTCGGTTAGTCTTGTCACCCCCCTTGTTAAGAATGGCCTTCTCCAGTTTTGTCCTCGTTTTGAGGCATTCGCATCATGTTTAGTGAATATCTCCCCCAGCGATTACGCTGAAGAAATGGAGGAAACTATTTATATCGGCGAAAATGCATGCGCTGTTGTGGTTCCTTTATTCAATTGAGGAAGCCATTTTTGAGTTTGAAATTTCATGCGTAATTTTTTTGATGGTTTTCAATATACCAAAGTATCTCGGTATAGCCATCAAGTATGCGACTATTAAATAAAATACTATTTTATTTTTTATTTACTTTATTTTATACATACAATAAGAGTTGGCGGTATTGACCAAAACATACCTTTTCAATGCGTGTTTAATCAACACAAGTACCTTCACCAAAGTGGCTCAGATCACATGTGACGCTTTAATCGTGACGTGTTTTCATATGTCCAAAATTAGTTCCAAAATTTAAAAATTAAAAAAAAAGAAAAGAAAAAAAGCTTCTTTTGCTTTAAACTTGATCAAAAGAAAAAGAAATGTCTGAAGTTGGTGAAAAAAGATCTGGCGATTTCGAACAGAATGCCAATAAAAAATCAAAAATTGGTACGGAAAATGATATATATATGCTTCAAGACAACTATGGACTAAACAATATCTCTATTAGATTCTCGCAGAGAGCAAAAGAGTACTCGTGTTGAAAGAAAGTCTCACGATAAGAGCTTTGAAATGATTGGCCATGCTAAAAAAGTATGGGAACAGCTTCGCCGTGGTGATATCAGTCGTGACGAGCAAAAAGCTTACATGGCCAAGATTATGGGTATTATCGGTGGAAGAGTTCAGGAAGTAAGGATATAATTTATAATATGCTACATGCAAGAGTCAAGGAAGGGTTATTTATGGTTGTTATTAGGTTATTTTCAAGCACGATGCTTCTCGTATTATCCAGACCTGTCTTAAGAAGGGAAATGCCGAGCAGAGAAACCAGATTGCTGAGGAGCTTCAAGGAAAATACGTCGTATTGGCAAAATCCATGTATGGTAAATTCATTGTTGTAAAGGCCATCGAATACTGGTATGTAAAAAGAAAGCGATGCATGTTTACAAGTATATTAATTAATACATGTAATGTAAATCTAGTCACAAGCAAAGGGATAATATTCTTGCAGAATTTAGAACACACACCCGTAAATTAATTCGCCACAAAGAAGCATCACACGTCATTGAAGCATTCTACGCCCAATATGCCAACGCTGCTCAAAGAAATGAGTTGCTAGCCGAGTTTTATGGTCCCGAGATGACATTATTCAACCGGGATGGTGGTGCAAAGACATTGGATGATCTCCTTGAGGCCTTCCCCGACAAGAAGGGTGCGATATTACGACACATGCAGGAAACACTCTCTGGATGTTTGGATAAGGGAACTCTTACAAACAGCATTGTGCACAAGGCTTTGTATCAATATTTGGTATTGGCAGATGATAAGGGTCGTGATGAAATGATGGGCCATCTCAAGGAATCTCTCCCAGAAATCTGTCACACTCGCGAGGGATCGTGGGCTACAATGATTTGCTTATCTGTTGCATCTCCCAAGGACCGTAAGGTTATTATTAAGAGCTTCAAACCGCACATGGTCAAGATTGCCCAAGATGAATATGGCTATCTCACTTTACTTCGCTTACTGGATGTCACTGATGATACCGTCTTGGTCTCAAAGGCAGTTCTTGGTGAATTAACAAAACATGCAAAGGAGCTCTTCTCAAACAAGTTTGGTCGCCGTTTCTTCTTGTATATTTTGGCTGGACGCAACACAAGATATTTGTCTCCCGAGACAGTTCAGTTATTGAAGGAGGGTGATAAAATCAGAGTTAGTAAAAAGGAACCCGAAATCAGAGCACAAGAAATTTTAACTGCTACATCGCCTCAATTGATCAACTTGGTCACTGAAGATGCAGCTATTCTTATGAGAGAGAAGCTCTCCTCGCAAGTTGTTCAAGAGATTATGCTCCACGCTTTGGGCGACAAGACTGCACCAATCAATACCATTTTGGAGTTGGCCAATGAAAATATCGAAAAGGAAAATCATATTATTGAAGATCGTTTTGCTAACCGTATCATCAAAGCCATGATTAAAGCCGATACAGCAGAAAGTGAAAATGATAAGGCTGTAGAGCCTTTGGAATTCGCCCCCAAATTATTGGAGACAATCAAGCCAAACATTGCCCATTTTGCCACAAACTATGGTAGTTATGTTGTTCTTGCACTTGCCGAAGAGCCATCCACCAAGAAGGAGGTCAAGAAGTTGCTCAAATCCCATAAAAAGGAGATCCAGAAGGCCGCAGAAACCAATTCGGGATCTAAGCTTCTTTTGGAAGCACTTTAAATAACAAGATTAGATGAATAACATTATCAAACTTATGTACATTTCTCCTTTCCATATCATAATAATAATATGTCTATTGATATCATCTTTTTATGTTAGACGACTACCATTTAGTTTCACTTGTTTTTTTTTGTTTTGTATCATTATTATTATAAAAAAAATAAAAATCATTAAAAGTAGCATGACTTATTTACTTGTATTTTCATTGAAGAATGATAAAAGTTCTTTCTTTTTTACCCCAAAAACGAACTTCATGTGATAAGATGAAGGTTTTAACGGCATCAATATATCCGAGCTCGTGGTATCATAACAATACACATCTGATCATAAACAAAAGTAAAAGTAACACTGTCATGCGCTCTATATTTTATGTCATGCAAAAGTGTGTTCCAGTAATGATTGTCGTCTTGAAAACAATAATAATAAAAAAATAGTATAAATATAATAGTCTCCATCAGGTTGGCAAAAATGATATCTTTTTTTTTTCTTTGTTTTTTATAATGGGATTTTTTGGGCGAATTACAAACAAGCACAGCCAGAGTGCACCAACTGTTCGAGATGTTGATAGTTTGAATATAAAGTTTAGTGATTCAGGATTCAGTAGTCAGTTCAGAGACTTTTTAAAAACAGTAATTAGCTTTACTGGAGAGTTAAGTTCATTGACATGCCCTGCTTTTTTCTTGAATGGATTATCATTATTGGAATATGGGTATTGTATAGGATTGCACATGATCAAAACAAGTGTTGTTGCTGATTGTATACTCACTTATATCTACTTTTATACATAAATATTCTTGCTACCATCATTTAATCAGTTGTTATTGGGGTGACCATCCAAGCAGGTAATAAAAGAAAAATAAATAAAAAATCCATTACAAGTACTAATAATATTATGCATCAAGTTTTGCATCGGTAGCAAAATCCGAAGATCCGAAGGGTAAAGACCACATGATGTACAGTTTGGTGACAATCTTTATTAAATACAATATCTTGTAGAACGAATGATCGCTGTGACACGATGGTTTGTTTCCACATTGTGGGGAAGCTACGCTTCTCGATGTACCAATGGCTTGACTGAGAAGAAACCTTATAACCCAATTCTTGGAGAACAATTCTATTGTCACCTTGGTAGCATAAAGTGTACATGTGAACAAGGTATATATATATATATATATATACTTGTATTTCATTTCCTTTGTACTAAAAGCTATAAATTACTAATTGGAGTCTTTTACCTGGAAAAATAGTCAGTCATCATCCCCCTGTTTCCGCATTTTATTTAGAGGATGAAGAAAATGGGATATCCTTAAATGGGCATTGTATGAAAAGATATAAACATGTATATTAAAATATCATTAAAAAAACTAAATGCATCAATGAGTATAGGTGGACAGAAATCTAAATTTAAAGGAACTTCTATTAAAGTAGAGCAAGTTGGTCGCGCTGTACTCTATCTTGAAGAGTACGACGAACAGTATGTAATCGATTATCCAGATCTTCTTATTCGAGGTGTCTTGACTGGAGCATGTTATTTAGAACTCAGTGGTACTTGCACCATCTCTTGTAATAACAATACGAAGGCTACTATAGAATTCATACCAAAACCATGGTTTGGTGGTGACTACAATCTCATAAAGGGTGCTTTGTGCATGAATAACGAACAATATGCCTCGTTATCAGGAAAGTGGAGTGGCCAGTCATTTTATACAGTGAATGACTCTGCAAAAAAACTACTCTTTGATGCAGATACAGAACCTATGGCTGAAAGAAGGACTGTACCTGTGAAGGAACAGAAAGAAAATGAATCACATCGAATTTGGGGTAAAGTGACCGAGGCACTCAAGGAAAATAACTATCAACTAGCCAATATTGAGAAATCAAAAATAGAGGAATGGCAGCGAAGGGTTAGAAAAGAACGTGAACAGGGCTCCAGTAGTGACTTTATGCCAGCACTTTTTACTTTTGAATCAGATAATGATAGTCTTGATTCTTACAACAAGACTGTTAAGCTCTTGCTTGAAAATAGAGCTGGAAACCAATGTGTTGACACTGGTTCGTGGACTTTTAACCATTCTCTTCATAGAAAAGGATAAGGATACATTTTAGTCTACACTTATTTTATTTTTTTTAAGTAAATAAATAACAGATAACATGATTATATATTGCATTTGTCGTACAATTGGTTCAATTTTAACAATCAAGTCCACTTGAACATATTGTGGTTTTATCACCCGTTATATAATTGTTATATATTTGGTTTTACTTTAAATAATACTAATAATAGATTGAAATGGTGTCATTCCCATTCTTTTATGAGTATAATACAGCGACATTGATTAATGGAAAATGATCATACTCCTTATATAATATGTTGTTGATATGAAAGGATATCAGCGGGGATTTCTTTATTGGCATTCATGTCGTTTTCGCAAAGGTTGTAACCGAAATTTCTACAACCTGGCTCGATCGGAAACACCATTTCAGCATAAAGGTTGCACGTCTCGCTAAATATGTTGACTCTATTGGATTTAATGGAAATTTTGGATCTGCTTTGGAAGCTGGAAACAACACTTCAATCCATACTCGTGTTTCCACATACCAGACTCCACTATAAACTATTTGGTATAGTGAATCTATTTGAGCAACGGTATATAGAAAACCCCTCTGATCATGGTTCCCACTCTGTATCTCCAAACGTGATTACAATCTGTGCTCTTATATCTCCAACAACCGGCAGAAACCGACTATGTAACGTGCGTCTGGACTAGAATAGTTCCATTTACAAAAATTTGGCTGGTAAATTTTTCCAAATTCAATATTTTTAAAAACGGTGAAGAAGATCTATTCTCCATTGTATAATAAGCATAATCTCTTCAGGATTTATTTCTAATATTAAAACAAAAAAAATTATAAAGTTTTGAAGCTTTTGATTTCAAGCCCTGAGGTCCCAAAAATGCCACATAAAGTTATTCAAGCGATTTTATTGGCTAATAGTATCCTTTTTAGGAATATTGATGTTCCACGAAACGAGACATAGCCAATTAGAAACTGATTCCAGACCAGATCTGTCTGGCACGTTAATACAAAACAACATTACCGATAATGTTTTTATATATTATTTTTATTTGTATATTGACAGTAGTCAAAGTAAATAAAGGCAAATATAGCTATCGATCAAGTGGCCGCAGTCGATAAAAATTGATCCTGTGATAGCATCTGATCTCTATTTTAAAACTTTAGACCCTGTATTATATCTGCATGCGCCACCAAAGCTCTGGGATACAGTGAGCTCACTTTTCTCGTTTAGTGTAATCTATTCACATGCTGCGGCTCTTTGATTCATTTCACGATTGAAATGCACTCTATGATACTATTTCAAATATGATACAAAATATATCATTGACTTGAACACAACGAGTCATGATTCATAACTATTTTGGTTATATAAATGTGAAGCTTTTTTTAAATCGACTTTTTTTTTTTTCATTTCTTACTTACAAGGTACATTAACCCAAATCTCTGGCTACTTTTAATTCTATATACAAAATATGTCTGCCGAACTTGCTGTTGTCTACGCTGCTCTCATTATCATGGAAGATAACATTGAAATCACTGAGGACAAGCTTCAAACTCTTGTAACAGCCGCAGGAGTTGAAATTGAACCCATTTGGTTTTCTCTCTATTCCAAAGCACTTGCAGGCCAGGACCTTAAAGCTCTCTTGTTGAAAGCTTCTACCCTTGATACACGTACTTCTACCGAAACTTCTACTGATAACAGCACTGACGATAAAAACATCCCGTTGGATAAGGATCTTGAGTTGGAAGGATCGGAAGAGGAGTTTACTCTTGATATTTTTGGCGATCTTTAAAGACAATAGGGAGATTATATTTATATATTGTAAACTGGTACAGAACACTATAACAATTTGTTGTATTCTAAGCAGTTTCAGAAGTATATTTTGAGGATGACAAAAACTTAGCGTGCTTTTACTTGTATTATTTCGTAATCAAAAGGAATGGAGGATAATGATATATATAAACAATGGCTCAATGAAGATATGCACCGGTTTTGTCTTATAATAAAAACGCAATAAAATGAATGAAAATACCCCTTTTAACTACTATTGATCAGCTATTCATATTCTATGAAATATAATGGCCGATTCATTATGATAAGTTTCTATAGAGTAATACTAATTCGGTGTGGGTGTTCTAATGCAGTTTGATCTTCAAGCCACAAACCAACCAATTAGAAAACCAGAATTTCACCTCAAAACTGTGACTTTTTTTTTAAAAAAAGGCATTCACCAATTTTGTATTTCTTTGTTTTTTTGGTAAAAAAAAACGAAAACTCACGCGCTTTATCGTGTTTCAAACAAATAATGAGTACTAAACCTGAATTTGGCGTATCTTCATCAAGTCGAGGACGAGGAGGTAGATTTCTAGGGTCTACTCGTGCAAACAAGTCGTTCCAAAAGTTTGGTCTACCAACAGCAAGTACCAACGATCCAACAAATATTGATCAGCGCTTTGAAGACGCACAACGACTTGACGATATTGAAGATCGTTTTGGTTTTGAAAGATACCAAGAAGGCCCCGAGAGACTAGGATGGCTATTAAATATGCATGCGGTAAGTAAAGTATCTCTCTTACTACAAGCACACTAACTGTTTGTTTGTTTTTTAGTGTACCGTTGAAGACTCTGACTGGGCAGGTGGACGAGCAGGCGTCAACTACTATTTTATTAACGATAACGGAGAAACATTCAAAACACAGCTGATCTATAGCCCCTACTTTTACATTGGATGTAAGGTAACTATAAATACCATAATAGAACCTATTGTATTGTACTAAATGGTGCTTATTTGTATTGATGATGATAGCCTGGTACAGAAGGCGAAGTAGAGGACTTACTATCAAGACAGTTTGAAAATGTCATTGAGAAGATGAGTCGAATCAAAAAAGAGGATCTCAAAAAGGTAATACATACATTTGATACGATTAAGCAGAGCAAGTTTACTAAAGACAATGACCTATTTATTATAGCCAAACCACTTGATTGGAAAAAAGGAATCATACATCCAGCTAAGTTTCCGAAATGTGCAGGATTTATTATCAGTTCGACGAGTGCTTTTGCCTGTGGCACACAAAAATATGAAAAAGACAGACACTGTTGATATTTATGCAGAACATTGGAAGTAAGTGAGGTGCCACAATGACGATACATGGGTGCATCAACTAATCGATGTGTAGGTCTGCAAGTAACATTTATTATGAAAGGGAACAAGAAGCAAAGGCAATTTCAGCCAGAAAAAACCCCAAGGAAGCATTGGACCACATCATTGACATACGAGAATACGACATTCCCTATTACGTGCGAGTAGCCATCGATTTGGATATCCGGGTTGGTTTATGGTATACGGCAAAGGCACAACAGAACGGAACAGTGGTGCTTACAAGGCAGACTGATATTGTCCATCGTCCGGAGCCTGTGGTATTTGCTTTTGACATTGAGACAACAAAGTTACCATTAAAGTTTCCTGACGTCACAATTGATTCAATCATGATGATCTCTTATATGATTGATGGAAGAGTATGTAGTAATGATGGAATGGTGGAATGATGGCGTGTATTGACAACTCTCCATTTTGTATAGGGTTACTTGATTACCAACCGTGATATTGTCAGTCAGGACATTGAGGATTTTGATTATACACCAAAGCCAGAGTTCGAGGGTCCTTTTACCATTTTCAACGAAGAGAATGAAGAAGCTTTATTGCGTCGATTCTTTGAGCACATCCAGGAGGCAAAGCCAAACATTTTTGTAACATATAACGGTGACTTTTTTGATTGGCCATTTGTTGAAGGAAGAGCAAAGGCTCATGGGATTGATATGTATCATGAAATCGGTGTCTACAGAGATGAGGAGGATGAATACAAGTGTAAGCATGCTACACATATGGATGCGTTCCGTTGGGTCAAGCGTGACTCGTACTTGCCTCAAGGTAGCCAGGGTTTGAAAGCCGTTACAACCGCAAAGCTGGGATATAATCCCATGGAATTGGATCCTGAGGATATGACAAGGTGTGTATATATATATATATATATTGGATATAGGAATAGTAGACCAACTCTACTTTAAATATAATCTAGGTTTGCAAATGAAAAGCCTCAAACACTTGCTCAATACTCAGTCTCAGATGCCGTAGCCACTTATTACCTCTACATGAAATACGTCCACCCTTTCATCTATTCGCTTTGCAACATTATCCCACTTGTGCCCGATGAAGTCCTGCGTAAAGGCACAGGCACACTTTGTGAATTGCTACTGATGGTAGGTCATAACCTGCATATGTAATGTAATGTAATGTACCAATAACAGTAATTCTATAGGTAGAAGCCTATCGGGTAAATGTCATCATGCCAAACAAGCATGTTGATAAAATTACAGATTTCTATGAAGGTCATTTATTGGAGAGTGAGACTTATGTGGGTGGCCACGTTGAAGCTTTGGAGGCTGGAGTGTTTAGAAGCGATGTCAACAGTGATTTCAAAGTAGATCCTTCTGCTGCTCAGCAAGTAGGTGCCAACATGATACAATTTACTTGGACTATTGGTATTAATGCTTATGCTTATTCATCGTATCTTTAGCTGATCGACCAATTGGATGACGCATTGAAGTTTACTATTGAAGTGGAAGAAAAGAAAAACCTCCTAGACATATCCAATTACGATCAAGTAAAGCACGAAATCCAAAAGCAGCTTGAAGAGCTTCGTGATCGACCAATGCGTCAGGAACCTCCTTTAATCTACCATTTGGATGTAGCGGCCATGTACCCAAACATTATTCTGACAAACCGTCTCCAGCCTGACGCAATGATCGATGAAAGTGTCTGCTCTACTTGTGAATTCAATATGCCCGGTAAAGACTGTGACCGTCGCATGAAATGGCTCTGGCGTGGTGAATATCTTCCTGCAAAAATGAACGAATATAAAATGATTGAGAACCAGTTAACGCTGGAAACCTTCCCATCAAAAACACCCAACGGTCCACAAAGAAATTGGAATTCTCTGTCAGAGACTGAAAAGACCACTCTTATCCGCACTCGCTTGACCGAATATTGTAGAAAGGTGTATAAAAAAGTAAAGGAGACCAAGACCATTGAGCGAGAGTCCATCATTTGCCAGAGAGAGAATCCATTTTATATTGAAACAGTTCGCGCTTTCCGTGATCGGCGTTATGAATACAAGGGCCTCCACAAAACATGGAAGGGGAAATTGGATACTGCTGTTGGTAGCGGATCAGCTACAAAGGTGGCCGAGGCCAAAAACATGATTATTCTCTATGATTCTCTCCAACTTGCACACAAATGTATTCTAAACTCGTTTTATGGCTATGTCATGAGAAAGGGTGCTCGCTGGCATTCTTTGGAAATGGCTGGTATTGTTTGCTTGACTGGTTCAAAAATCATTCAAATGGCTCGCCAGCTAGTGGAACGCATTGGTCGCCCACTTGAATTGGATACAGATGGTATCTGGTGTATTTTACCCAAATCTTTTCCCGAAACATTCACCTTTGAATTGAACAATGGCAAAAAATTCCGCATTGACTACCCATGTACCATGCTGAACCACTTGGTGCATGCTAAATTCACCAACCATCAATACCAGCACTTAAAAGACCCAAAGACATTTGAATACCATGTCAGCAGCGAAAACAGTATATTCTTTGAAATTGATGGTCCTTACCGTGCCATGATCCTCCCTTCCTCTACTGCAGAAGACAAGTTGCTGAAAAAACGTTATGCTGTCTTCAACAAGGATGGTTCACTGGCTGAATTGAAAGGTTTCGAAGTGAAGCGCCGTGGTGAGCTCAAATTGATCAAGATTTTCCAAACAGAGCTTTTTAAAGTCTTTTTGGATGGTCAAACACTTGAAGAGTGTTATGCTGCGGTTGCTGCTGTCGCCGATCGCTGGCTCGATATATTATTTAGTAAGGCTGTGGATTTGTCGGATGAGGAACTCTTTGACCTTATTTCAGAAAATAGAAGCATGTCCAGAACATTGGAGGATTATGGTAGTCAAAAATCGACCTCCATCACTACAGCAAAAAGACTTGCTGAATTCTTGGGTGATCAGATGGTCAAAGACAAAGGCCTTGCATGTAAATTCATCATATCCGCTCGTCCTTACGATGTACCTGTTTCAGAGCGTGCTGTCCCAGTCGCTATCTTTCAAGCCGAACCCAGTGTAAAGAAAAACTTTATGCGAAAATGGCTGCGTGACAACTCTTTGGACACTTTTGATATTAGAGACATTCTCGATTGGGATTATTATGTAGAGCGATTTGGTGCTGTTATCCAAAAACTCATTACCATCCCTGCA
Organism: Backusella mclennaniae; assembly: GCA_024139405.1. Classification (NCBI taxonomy): domain Eukaryota; kingdom Fungi; phylum Mucoromycota; class Mucoromycetes; order Mucorales; family Backusellaceae; genus Backusella; species Backusella mclennaniae. The sequence goes on along the minus strand of VCJL01001724.1, from coordinate 5,610 downwards.
GCAATGCAAAAGGTGCGCAACCCTGTCCCTCGTATTAAACATCCCGAGTGGTTATTTAAACGTGTGGCAGCGAAGGATGACAAGTTCAAACAGCATCGCATTACAGACATGTTTTCTCGCACAGACAAGCCTCTTCTGGAAGAGAGTATGGAAGTGGATGACATTGAGGAACTAAATATATCCGGCTCGGCATCTGGCATGAATAGTCAACTCCCTAGAATTGCTCGCGTCAATAAACGAGCGCGAGGCCCCAACCAGGACATGGATATCGACGTCTTGGCACCAGAAGATGAACCAGCCAATATGCCAGATATGCATCAAGACTACGCGGAATGGCTTGAATTTCAAAAGCGTAAATGGAAGAGACAGCGTCTTGTGCGTGCCAGAAACAGAGAAACATTGGGTAGCACGCCTCAATGTGACCATGGTGTTGGAGGTTATTTCAGACGAAAGGCTGGTTCAGTGCTGACCAGTATTTGGCAAATTGTTCAAATTGCAGAAACAGAGTTGCCTGGTGAATTTAGGGTTTGGCTGCTCGCTCAGGATCAACTGGTTAGTATCCGTGTCTTGGTGCCACGCACTTTCTACATAAACACTAAAGACAAAGAGTTTGATCTTGGGAAATACGACAACCCCCTCTGTGAAATCTCGGAAAGTGCCCGTACGCTACCACGTTCGCATAAAAACCTGAACCTCTTTGAAATGACCATGTCAGAAAGCAATTATCAGGATGAACAGGGCAAATATGCTAGAATCTTTAATGACACAGCCACGGAAGGAGTTTATGAAACAAAGATACCTCTCTCAGTTCGGGCCATTTTGGAGTTGGGTGCTATGTGTCAGTACAAAGGAACGAGAACAAAGCAGCAACACATTGAAGACCGTTTTGATCTCCGTGATATTATTCAACGCACTGATGTCACCAGCAGCTACGTGTCTGATCCAAAAGACTTCCATTATCTCTATCTTTTCCATGCTCATACTGATAACCGCCACATATACGCATTAATGGGTGCCCAGCTCGCCACATCAAGAGTATGTATTGTCGGTTTGAGCAAGAAAAGTCAGCAAATTCCCAACATTGCCAAGATGTTTAGAGAAAGGCTAGCACAAGGCCAGGTGGGTGGCTTGAGCCAAACAGTAGAGCTATCTGACCAAACTGAATTTGAAACATCTTTCCACTCAAACGAACAAGATGCCCTAAGAGCCATCAACACCATTCTTACAAAATACCACGAGTCGAAACAGGTCAAGGCCATCCTTGCCATCAGTTCCCAGAGAACATCAGCTCATCTCATACAGTATGCTCGCGCTATATCACTCTTTCCTTTTGTTCGTATCCCCTCCCTTCAACAAGACAACAAATTTGACTCGCTGAATTGGGTTCAGCCTGTTGTGAGATGCATGATTAAGCACTACATGGAACTTGGTGTTTGGATCGATGAAAAGATTTCTCAGGCACGCTATGCGAATATACCGTTTTGTAATATTCCGGATGATCCCTACCTCTTTATGTGTGATGTTGTGTTTGCAAGACGCTTGATGAAGAATGACATGGTATTGTGGTGGTCTCCTTCGCAGGTGCCAGATCTTGGTGGCCGAGAGGAAGATGATAAGCTCAACTTTGTTGATGAAATAAGCGATACAGAAATGAGTTTCCCAAATGCTTACGAGAATGTGTGCGTGGAAATGGATATTCTTCGACTCTGTGTCAATACATTGATTGTGGCTCCAGTTATTAATGAAATCGAAGGTACAGGAAAAGGAGGTGGCTTTGATGGTGCTTCTTACACGTTGGATGACTATACCAGCGGCAATGTGAATATGTCTGCATCCTACGGCGAGGGCATGATTTCATCCAAAACTTTTTCCATGCTCCGTAGCATCGTACAGGAATGGTTTGGTCAAGTATTCAAGTCAAACAGTGAGCTTGGTGTGCACATGATTGATACTCTTCATCGTTGGCTTTTGAGTACAAGCTCAAACATGTACGACCCTTCTCTGTATGCTCTTGTCCACACTATGATGAAAAAGGTGTTTATTCAACTTGTCGCGGAATTTAAACGCCTTGGTGCTACTATTGTTTTTGCCAACTTTCACAAGATTGTTGTTTCTACAGGAAAAGAAACTATGGACCGTGCCCAGCTTTACTTTAATTATCTTCACCGCTCAATCCAAACAAAACAAGTGTTTGAAATATTGGATTTTAAAACAAACATATACTGGGATGTTTTGCTCTGGATGGACGAGATGAACTATGCTGGTGTGGTCATCAACCAAGATGTCTCTAATAAATCGCCTGTTATCACCAAAATGTGGAACATTGAAAGCTACCTTCCAGTGGCAATCCAAGAGATGTTTAGCAAACAAGTCGCTGGATATATATACCGAGTCTATCAACTCAAAAGAGATTATCCCCATAAAATCAGTGACGAAATGAAAGAGCCTGATGATGCTACACCTAGTCCTCGAGTTACTGAGCTGCAGAGCTATGTTAAACGTGACATGACACGCAAAAATTTAAGTTGGTTGCGCCTTGTCCTTCGTAAGCAGGAGCAGCAAAGTATCAATCATGATGCAGAGATGGACTTCCCCAGATTGGCTGGCTCTCATTTAGACATGGAAAGCCCAGCGCTTGAATATATCAAGTCATTGTGTGCAGTTCTAAATTTGGATACTCGAGTAGAAGACGAAGTCCGTATCTTGAAGCGTAGTGCACTGGCGACCATTGGAGGCGTAAGCGATTTTAGTAGCTTGGCTCAGTTCCGCAATCCTTGTGAATACTTTAAATTGACCGGGATCATCTGTTCATATTGTAACTATACTGCTGAATTGGACTTTTGTAGAGACAGGGATCTTATGCCAGTTGATGGAAAAGCGCAGCCATGGAAATGCAAAGGATGCATGTCTGAATACGATAAGCTTGCTATTGAAGAGCGTATGATGACATACGTGAAACGTTGGTTGACGTCCTACCAACTCCAGGATCTAACATGCCAACGCTGTCGCCTTGTGAAGAGGGATAATCTTTCTCTCCACTGTGAAAAATGCGGTAACGAGTACTCAGGAACACAGAGTAAAGCTGATGTGGTGCGAAAACTCAGGGTGTTTAAAAATGTCGGTGAGGAACAAAAACTGCTTTATTTGACTGACATGGTCGAATGGTGTTTAAAGAGAATTTAAATTGGATTGTACATAGCTATTTCATAATAATAATAATAATAATAATAACAATAATAATTATAAAAACAAGTCTTGATCTTGAATTAAAACAATGTGTTATATTACTGTTAGTAGCACCTGCCATTTATAAGTACTGTTGAAAATGTAAAAAATCCCAACAAGATTATCTGTTTAAGCTTTTAATTGATTGACTGGGAGATCAAAGGAACAACAAGGTGAGTACATGTCAAACCACTTGTTGACAATGAGCGATGGAAAATTATGATGGCATATCTATTCTATGACTTTTCTAGAAGAAGAGAAAATCAACTCAATTATTATTACTATTATTATCTTGACGAATCAAAAATTACTATGCTATGAATCAATTAATTCAGAACAGATCAAAAATGTCAAAGTGATAGTGATTTCCCGTGTCTATCTTGCTTTTTGAATAGAAGCATCTTTCATAATTAAAACATTGAACTATATAATCATATTTGCTGTTATTGTAATCTCAAAGATTGTTGTGCTTGGCTAGCTAAAATTATTTCCGGTTTGAACCAGAAAACCTGTAGCTGTATGCATGCAGAAATGATTTGTGACGTGATATCAGTTGCCCTTTATGGAAATGGGAGATTTCTATCGAGTTTTGCATACAAATATTATTTTTTATTATTATTTTCTTTTTTTCTTTTTCTTTTTCTTTTTTATTATTATTATTATTATTATTATTTACATATACACCATTGCATCCCATTCTAAAGCATAATGTATTCAAAGGGTACACTGAACTCTGGCTTGTCACCTACGACTAGACTCAGTCTCCCACCCATGAATTCTACTCATTCGTTACCTCATCCACCACAACCGCCACCTCACTCAGTTTCACTTGCTTTTCAGCACCAAGAAGAATATAATGAAAAGACAACAAAACCATACTATCCATATAAACTACCTGCTTTACATGAAAGCCCGGCTTCTGTTTATTCTTATCCGTCTACTTCGTCGTCCTCATATCATTATGCTCAGCACCAACAGCAGCACGACCACACATACGCAGTAGAACCGTCTTCCTTACCACCACCCACACACTCTGCTACTATTTCTTCTCCATATTCTCGACAGCATGTATCTCCAGCACCCTTTTCACAGCAGCAGCAGCAGCAACAGCAGCAACAGCAGCAGACACTTGCTCATCCGTCTTCTTTTACCCAGGCTTATCAACAGGAAGAAACATATTACCCTATATATAAACACCGAAAACCAAAAGTAGCAGGGAAAGAAGAGAACATAGAAATACAAGTACAGGATATAGAAGGTATAAATTTTATAAAAACACGGAAAGTATATCACCTTTATTTACCTTATTTTTATCTGCATAGAAAGTTCTTCAATGAAACGCAAGAGAGAAATGACGGAACGAATGCAAGAAATCAATCGTGAATTTACAGATAATAAAGAAGTGTAAGTTGAAAAGAAAGAAAAGGGGTGTAAATAATTTGAAGTCTAAACAATAAATAAATAACGATTGTCAGTCTTTATCGCGAGCGATTAAAGCAATTACAAGAGGAATTAAGCGCAGCGGAACAAGGTGAGGAAAACCTACTTTTTGCAATCAGTTATACTTACTTTGGAATATAGGCCAACACAAAACATTTAATGAAAGCATTGCAGATTTGGAGGAAAAAAGAATAGAGACTATACAAAATGCAAAATTAATCATGTTTTATCAAATATCAAGTGTGGACCGTGATTGTCACTTGAACTATCAGTTGGTGGAAGAAGAGTCATTGGTAAGGAATGCAAAAAATATACTTGATTGCCTTACAATCAATTGACCTTGACTGTATTATTAGGCGGAGCAAAGAGAACTACAAAATGCAATGTTTTTAATCATTGAAGAGAAAAGGAAGCGATTGAAGGAACACAAGGATGGAGAGGTAATAAGGCTGATGAGAATGAGGATATGATACTAACAACAGCATAATATAGCTGGAATCCCTTGGAACAGGCTTCCAAAAGCGTAATCTAAGAAAAAGAGTCGAATCAGAGGTCCCAGCTTCCACAATATCCAAAAGAAAAACAGATCATATCCTTTTTTTATAATTATTATAAACATATTAACGATAAGCTAACAGTGTTAATCCTTAACCTTTATTATCAATACGCTCTAAAGAAAATGTAGGCCAATTGCTGAATGCCCTGGATATAAACGACCAAGAAGAGCTCGAAGCTGACTTGGAAGCAATGCGAACATATAATTCAAAGTCCAATAATAAAAAATAAAAGCGGAGTTATTTGTACATGATATCAAAACGCTATTTTTTTATATGTTTACTTTTTACCCATTTTTTATTTACAAGTACAATATCAATCATGGATGACTTTAACGGCAAAGCGATACTCTGTTTTTACAAAAATGGACTTGTTCAAGGACACTGTATA
>VCJL01001723.1:62440-77937 GCA_024139405.1 Backusella mclennaniae | reverse complement strand
TTTTTTTTTTTTTTTTTTTTTTTTTTTGCGATACTCTTTATATTACATGAGCTCTTGCTTTATTTTTATGTTTCATCTTCAGAAGATGACGAATCGTTACCAAAACGAAAACGTTCACTTTTTATATTATACGTAACCACTAGATTCGTTATAAAGGACTTTAAGTCTTTATATAACTTTATTATTATAATTATTGTTATTATAAGAATGATAACAGTAATTGTTAGTAACGATAATGAAGATGATAAAACGAGAAAAGGGACTTACTCTTTTAATAAATCCAGAATCTATCAACTCTTGACAAATGATATCGGTAGTTAGGCGTAACTCACGGTTCATCTCGTTACTCATTTTGTTGATTTCTTGGTTTACTTTAGTGTACATGTGGAACTTGAAATGAGTTAGGTGGTGATACATTTTACTTTTTCTAAAGCAATCACTCCCAAGAAAGAAGCTACTCGGTTCTAAATCAACACCTTCCGAACGAAGTACAACCTTGCGACCATGTGTATTTCGATTGACCCTGCATCCTTCGCAAGGTGTGTATCGACTATAGTTAGTTTGAGCATTTATCCATATCTCTTTTCCATCCAATGCCTCCTAAAATAATAATAAAAACAAATAATAATAATATAATATAGTTTTATGAATCATGTGCTGTAAAAAAACTGATTATTTGGTGTTTCATGGTTTACTTTGAAATGGGGAAGCCACACATCACTTGTTACGATGGAATCTTTATAGGCCTGAATTCGTCCAACAACAACACGTTCGGCCATTTCATATTTGTTAGCTTTATGTTTTAAAAAGGAAATGGAAAAACAATGCGATTTAATATTGGTTACTCCCATTTTTTTTTTTTGTTTATATTGCGTTTTATAAATATTCACAAACATAATATACACAACATACATAAAATGATATAAATTAATGCAATATGACTTACACTGACTTTGCTCATTACTGTCATTATTGATCTGATGAACCAACGATAGGATGAACGTCGTGAAATGGCTCGACCATGGTTGTGTTCTGCTTGAACTAAACTCCGCTAAGGAACCAACAAAAAAGTCAGTCGCCTCATCACTTGATGGCCTCTTTTATTCTCATGTCCTACCTGGCATCTCCATATCCACTTGTCCATGTCCAACATATTCCGAGATATCTGATCCATTATTCGTTACTCTCACGCCATCCACAATATCATCATCAACAATAAACTCATCTTCTTCTTCTTCGTAGTCTGAGTTGTATTCATCTGATTCTGATAGCATTTCTGCATTTTGATATCGCTCGATTGGTCCTTTACTTCCTTTATAACTGTTTAGCTTGGTCTTTCGATCTAATAATAATAATATACATATATCATTAATTAATTATTACTATTTATCGATCACTTTATTACCTTTAAGTTTCGCAAGCGCTTCGTTATAGCGTGATACTTGTTTACCACGTGTTCTTTCCTCCAAAATATCTATACGCAAAGCTTAGAAAATATTTTTTTGTTTTTTGTTTGATTCAAAGGCATTCCACACTAACCAGCCTTGTCAAGAAACCTTAAATCACTGTTGATATCTTGACTATCTTCCTGCGTGTTTGTTGGTGTGTTGTCAGCTTGTTCTTCTACTACTTTCTCTTTTATAAATAAATTATTAGGTAAAACTAAAAATAAATTATTTACAAGCTGTATTACCTTCACTGTCAGAATCAAGTGACATGTCCAATAATGCTTCACAATCACCGTCTATACTAATTGCGTCTTGATTGTCTTCATCGTCATCGTCAAGAACCTTGACTTTAGATCTTCTTTTTCTTTTACGACTCAAGACAACAGGCTCTTCTTCCTCCTCTTCGTCTTCGCTTTCCTCTTGCTGACTCGGTTCGTTCAACGTCAACTCGTCAGCAGGTCGAAAGAAATTATTAATGCGTGTTTTCGTGTATCGTTTTTTGGGGCTAGAATACGATATGTTGGCCTTTTTATTATTATTATTCTCATTATTAAAAAATAAAAAGCACTACTTTCTAGCTACAGCCTTGTTCTTTTTTGAATGAACTTCGTCTGACTTTGAGAAAAATGACAGAATGGATTTTTGTTTGGACATTTTGTTTTTGCAAAAAAAAAAAGAAAGGAAATACTAAAAAAAATTTTTTTTTCATGCTCTTTTATTTTTTTTTCCGATATATTTATGCTTTATTCACCCAACCACCTTCACCCATTGTATCTATAAAGCTAATATCAGCCTTTTCAATGATTTCATCACGTAGATTTCCATAAACCTCTTTTCCATCTTGAACAGATACAAAGTAGTGAGGCATCCAAGTCTGATTACTAAGCTCACGTTCCTTACGTAATGCTCGCTGTTTGTTCTCAATCATGGACTTTTCAGCGGAAGCTGTGGCGTAGTCACCTGTCTTGAGTGCTTCAGCTACTTTTTGCCAAATACGTCGTGATTCGAGTTCATCTTGCTCTTCGATCGGTTTCACCATTTTTTGGGGCTTCTCAAGTGTAGTCAGATCGAGAAAGGGAGCAGGTTTCTTGTTATGCTTGGTCAAGGTGGTCTTACCTGTCCATTGCCCTTCAATAATGGTAGGATTCGAGAGAAGCTTTGGATGCGAGATGGTGGCTTTAAAGTGATGTACCTCACCAGAAACCCACCCTTTTGTAGTGTATTCAATAGAAGCAAAAAAGCCGCTAGTAGATTGAACAAATGAGTTACCGTAGAGCTCTACATAGGGTGCTATAGTGTATTTGAAACACACATATATATGCATATGTCATCATAATGAAGGTGTCAATATAAAAATAAATGTTGTCATTTACATCACAATAGTAGTAACCTTACCAGCATACCAAATGCCATTGACTGAAACAGAAGGCAAAGTAAACAAGTACGTTTCATCATTATGATGGGCAAGTTTCAAGGTGCAATAACCAATCTGGTCTACTAGCATCTGAGTGCCTGAAAAGCGAGTCCTTTGACCATCATGGCCATTCACAATGACACCTGCATTTTTATTTTCAATATAGAATCCAGAAATAGGTGGATGATGTGACACCTGCTCACATACAATGCGCGTATCGTTGTCATTCCAGCCACAAATAAACTGCTCACCCAAAATTGGGTTAAACGGCTTCTTTTCCCATTCTCCTTTGGGTACGCGGCTTGAAAATGACCCATTTAAAGATGAAACAAACCATTTGATAGCACTATAGAATCTTTCTTCTGGCTTTTTGGACTTGCCAATATCGCATAGAAGGTCAGGTTGATCCGCCCAAAACGAACTATTGTAATGTTTTTATTTGCATAAGTCTCAATGTTATTATTGTTGTTTTTAAACTTACGAATATTCTAAAAGTGAAGTAGGCGCTAACAAGAAAGACGGACATGTTAAACTAGATAGGTCACCAGTAAAGGAAGCCAAGGTTTTTAGGAAGGAAGTGAAACTACTTTGCTGGTCAGCAGGAATGCTTTCAAGTGCGCTCTTTTCTGCTTGAAGCATTCGAAAATGTTCTTTTTTATTAAGACTAAAGAAACGGGGAGATAGAAAAAGAGAAAAGAAAAGAGTGAAAAAGAGATACTGATACGCAACTTAAAACGAAAAAGGGTCTTTTTGCTTAAACACGTCATCAAGCTGTCCACCTTTTTATTTGTTTATTTATGTTGTATGTAATAATAGTAATAATAATAATAAAAGTACAATCATGATAGTTGCTGTGCTCTCCAATCGTCATCCTCTTCTTCTTCCTCAGACGAAGAGTCCTCATCCATATCATCAAACATAGTCGTGACCTTCTTCACCGATCTTGATTTTAGCACCTGTCTTACACTCTGTTTAAGGCCAGTACTTATATCATCATCCACTTGTCTTTGCTTGTTCAAAGCCTCGACATGGCCAGTCTGACGCATTTGTTTTAATTTTTCAACTCTAGAATCTAGTTCAACCTGCTCTCTAAAAATGTCTTCATTACGTTCCTGCCAAAAGAGCTCGTCATCTTCTTCCTGGATTTCTTCTGCCTCCTTTGTTACGTCTACCATGGCATCCTTAAACTCCTCCATACCCTGTTCTAAATCAAGCTCGGCTTGTTCTGCAGGTGCAATCGTGCCATGGACGCGTGCATCTTCTTCTGGATCATCGAAAAATCCCGTGGGTAAAGTATTTGATTCCTCTTGTGGTGCTTCCTCTTCTTCTTCTTCTTCTTCTTCCATATCATCTTCATTTTTATCAAAGAAATCGGCGGGTAATGCATTATCCTCGTCTTCTTCTTCTTGTTCTTCTTGTTCTTCTTGTTGTTTTTCTTCCTTGTCATCTTCCATGTCATCGCTATCATCATCGCCATACTGGGTCAGTAATGGCTTTGCGCGTTTTGAGGCGGGTTGCTCTGAGGGCGGTGCAGCTCTTTTTCTTTGTTGTTGCTCTTCTTTAAGTGCTTTTAATTTAGCAATGTTGTCGCGATGCTGAGTTGATCCCAGATGAGCTTGCCACACATTTTCTGATTTAACCATGTTGTTACAAACAACGCATATTAGTCGTGCCATATCATCATACTTTGCGAACGGGTGTGTTATTTTCTTTGCTTTAGAGCGCTCTGTCTTTTGTTTCTTTAATAAACGGCGCACGTCAGACATTTTTTTTACTGTATTGTAATAACAAACAAGTGAGAAACAGAAAGAGAAAATCTCTGTGACTTTGGGATCATGTGTGTGACTTTGTTCTCGATCAATCACATCTGGCATGTCACTTTTGAAGTATGGAAAAGGTACCCTCATTCTGTGTTGTGTAGCCATTCTAGAGGTTAATCTACATATGTAACAGGCGTTTGCTTTTAATCAATAAAAATGTATTGTATCGACTTGTCCATCTCATCCTTATTTGCTACCTTCAACATAGCACATTTATAGATGAAAGCAACCTTTTTTTTTCCTGGTTCTGTATTCCCAATATAATTGTATTTGTAGTAGATGTGACAAATAAACAAGAATGATGATGAATTAAAACAAAGACTTTCTCTTGAGAGTTTTTTAGTTAATGAAAAAATTGATTGAAGCATATCCTTTAACATAGTAAGGGACGTTTCCAATGTAAAAATATTGAAACTCATGTCTGGTGATTCAAAGCAACATTTAACAAACTAGAAACTTGCAGAAACACCAATCTAAAAGAATACGCAAAAAAATAAACTTAATATTTATTATGACAGTGATAAGATACGCAAACAGTTCGCATATGAAGAAGTTGAGTTCAAGAAAAGAAGATCCGAAAAAAGAGTAATTGATCAAGGTATAATAGCCTCAGATTCCCTAGCTATTGAAGGTGGCTTATACTTGGAAAACAACAACAGGAGACGAATCGAGGTAGGCTCGTATTGCATGTTTGATAAACTACGTAGTCGTCCATTCTTGTTATTTTTTTTACTACTATTTTAGGCCTACAAGTCAAACGAAGTTTGTATCTCTTGATACACATATATGTATAACACTTATTTAAACCTATTTAACAACATTTAGAACGTGATGACAGTTTCGGGAGCGATGACTACACTCCTACAACAACAAACCAAACTTTAATTCTTGTACAATAAAAAAAAATAACACATTAGGACTTCGTATTTATCACTAGTTAGCGTTTATTTATTTACAAAAGTAAAGGTCTTTATAATAGTGTTCATGAATCGAAACCTGGGACTTAATGAATAGCAAGAATTAGCTTTTTCACAGAGGCACATGTAAAATTTAGTACAATTGAAGCATCAAACTCTTTTTTTGTGACAGAGATAACTCGATAATCTCTATAGCCTAATCCACACATGAAATGATTTGGGGTTTCTCGTTGCGCGTGATATTGAAGTTTATCATCATTGATCGTCCTTATTAAAAATCCATGCCATGGTCCATTTGTATACCTGGTTGAAATACTAACCTTTTCTAGATTATGGTTTGGTAACGATATTTCTAGACTGCTTCCTAAAACACCTTTAAGAGTCAATGCTGATAGGTTGGGAAAGTTTATTTCGATGATTTTCGCTGAATCCCGAGTCAGTTCTACGTAGCCAAGTTGGAGATAGCTAATACAAGTTGTATTCAATGGTGGATCACTAAATGTAAAACCGATATTATTTATAACTAGTTTGGAAAGTGTAACAGGGCAAGCATTAATAAATTGACTATAGTTGATTGTTTTTTTATGTCTATATGGGATATTGCGACTCCAGTCACAACATTCGAACTTCAAAGTGTGCAGGGCGTCTATATGCTTCAAATTGACCAATGGAGTAGGTAAAATATCCTTCAAATTGAGGAGCTGGATATATTTTGCTTGGCTTGATTGAGCGAGTTCTTCAAAAAATAAATCACCATCATAATCGTCATCATGTGCTTTAATTTGGAGATCTTTTAATTTGAAGCCATAATCATCAAATTTCCTAAAGGCATTCAAGCCATTACAATAACTCTCGAAACGGAAAGTGTCTATCTGAGATCCAAAATTTTGATAGAGCGGGATAATTCCCTTTGTATAAACCTCCCTGACATAGTCCTCGTGTACATCTCTAAGTGCAATATCATATCGCTCAGGACGGCTTACTGAAGGATATTTCTTATACATGTATTTGTAGAACTGGATGTGGGTGTGTAAATCATCAGCACCTTCAATAAGATACTCCATTTTTGTGATTAAAGTTGCAGGTGTAACATTTTGAGGCAATTCGCCACGACAAAGGGATAAACGACACAGATCCAGATATTTTATGGATCCCAGATTACTATGTAATATTTCCAAATGCATCAACTTGACTTTAACATGAGATAAGTGAAGAGTCTCCAAAACTGGCATATTTTTTAGTTGAGAGAGGATGTTAGTGACGATTGATTCAGATAAATATGACAGATTGAGGCTAAGAAAGTTGACGTGTTTAACTAAATTCGACATGGCTAGTTGACGTACCAATTCACAATGACCGAAATCTCCAATTCTCACCAGTTTAGTTGTTGGATAAATAAAGTCAAACTTTGTGCTGAGGCAGCTTTGATCCCAAATACCTTCCAAGCTTCCATTTTTTAAATAAAGTTCTCGTAAATTGGGAAATATGTTGCAAACTCTTCTTTTATCGAAATCAGAATTGACATTTAGTACTAGTTTCTCCACCTGGGTTTCTCGGTATGATAGACGTTTTACAATGCCATTGAATCTTTGAAATTGTCTATAAGAGATACAAAGTGTATGGAGTAAACTGCGTTGATATAGTGTGTTGTGCCATGACCGACAAACAAGCATACACTCCAGTTTATCTGTCAAGTCAAGTTGGATGAAAATAAGGTGCAGTATTTCAACGGGGATATGGCTCATTTGGAATTAAGAAAGAAATCAAGCTATAAAGAGCAGATACTTCACTTGAACCTAACTAGGATGGCTTGAGAAGATGAGTATCTCAATATTCCGATGTTTTGCGTCCCTTTTATACTTTTTTTCAAGATGACTGTGCCACATTTTTTATTTGACAGTCCCACTAGTTGCATGACTTTTGGAACACACGCATTGCTGCGGTTCATGGTATAGTTTTAATCTTTGAGAAAAATACCAAATCAAGTCATATACCATTCAATGTTAGCCACATGTTTTTATATACGATTGTTCACTGTTCATGTCAATGATGATACACATAAAAGTCAGCGCGTAAAATTTAAAGGACTTTAAATGAATAGCCCCATCACATCAAAAAACATCATTAAAAGTCCCGAATAAATGTATACAAGCCCTTTAACATTATACACCTTTGTATACTGTTCTAGAAACTCTTCCTGTTGATAGGTTCGACATATTCATTAAGCTGATGATATGAAAAAAAAGTTCAAACGTAGCAGAGGTCACGTGGTCATAAAGTCTTTTTATTTTTTTTTATTTTTTTTCTGTATTGTCCGTTCTTGATAGATTTTTCATAACTACAACTTCACTATGGGTATCTTAGAAAAAATCCAGGATATTGAGCAGGAAATCCGACGTACTCAAAAGAACAAGGGTATGAAGTTTAGAGTTGAATGTAGACCTCTTCTTTTTTTGTCTCATTTTTTTTAAAAATATAAACAGCCACTGAATACCATCTCGGTCTTTTGAAGGCCAAGTTGGCCAAGTACCGTGTACAGCTTATAGAAGGTCCAAAGACCAAGTCAGAAAAGGTTATTTTATGATGAATAAAGTTGTATTCATTAAATCGCTAATATATGGGAGATACTTTTTTTATTTTATTTTAAAAAAAAATAGGGTGAAGGTTTTGATGTAATGAAGTCTGGAGATGCGCGTGTTGTCATGATCGGTTTCCCCTCTGTCGGTAAATCCACCCTTTTATCAAAGTTAACACCCCAAGAGTCGATTGCTGCAGCATACGAATTCACAACATTGACTTGTGTTCCTGGTAAATTTACTTATAAGGGTGCCAATATCCAGTTGCTCGATTTGCCTGGTATTATTGAAGGTGCCTCGCAAGGTAAAGGTCGTGGTCGTCAAGTCATTGCTGTTGCTCGTACAGCTGACGTTGTTTTGATGATGCTCGACGCCACCAAGTCTGCTCAGCAAAGGTAAATGACAGCTATCCCTATTCATTTTTCTGGAAATTAACCATGTATCAGACCTTTGTTAGAGGCTGAATTGGAGGCCGTAGGTATCCGTTTAAATACTCAGCTTCCCAATGTGTCCTTCAAGGTCAAGAAGGCTGGTGGCATTAGTTTTAACGCAACTCTTAAATTGACCAAGTTGGATCAAAAGATGGTTCAAAACATTTTACACGATTACAGTGAGTTTCTTTCATTTAATGAATGAATTAATATATATACTAATGATAATAATACAGAAATCTTCAATGCTGATATTGTTATTCGTGAGGATATTGATGTTGAGCAATTCCTTGATGTTGTGCTCGGTAATAGAAGATACATCAAGTGTATTTATGTAAGTAATGATGGATAATGAATGATATAGACTGTTATTTATCAATACAAATGTAGTGTTATAATAAGATCGATCAAATCAGTTTGGAAGAGGTGAATAGATTGGCACATGAACCTGATACAGTTGTTGTTTCATGTGAAGATGATCTCAACTTGGATTATCTCGTTGAGACTATTTGGAGAAAGTTAAATTTAATGCGTGTCTATACAAAGAAGAGAGGAGAACTTCCAGACTTTGAGGATGGTCTTATTGTTAGAAATGGTGCAACTATTGAGCATGTTTGTCATGCTATTCACAGAACTTTGGCCAGCAGTTTTAGATATGCATTGGTTTGGGTATGTAGAAGAGGAAATTATTATTATTATTATTATTATTATTAGAAAATAGGCGCTTATTCATTCTACTATATAGGGTACATCAACAAAACATAATCCTCAGCGCGTGGGTATCAATCATTTAATGCATGATGAGGATGTTGTTCAAGTTGTAAAGAAATAGGTGAAATAATAATAAATATAAGTCTGTACGTTTTCTATAGTGTCAGGATGCTGTAATCTCTCAAAGATGCTCTTAATATTGTATAATGAGTATTAAAGTGAAATTGGTTTATTTTGATATATTACCAATGTCTTTCTAAGTTTGCTTGATCCTTTTCCATCTTTGTAATCAAATATTTGGTCCATAATACTTTTGTTAAGCAGTGCTTCTTTTTCAAAGTCGGTGCAAATCTTAAATCACGTGGGGATCACGTTTTCTGCAATTCTGGTGATATTTTCTGTTCTTTCCAAGGCAAAATCACAAGTTATTATATACTAAAAAGTACACTTCTTTAGAGAGATATAGATTAAAGTTTTTGTTTATTACTAAATTTATAAATAAAGTTCCTACCTTTGGTGAACCCCAATCAAATTATAGTTTTTCAGTGAAACAAGTCACTTTGCATGAAATACATTGAAAAGCATAGCAAGACAAGTCAGCATTTATGAAGAAAGGCAGAGTGAGCAAGACAAACCACATACAAATATGATTTAATAGTGATTATTCATCATAAAAATATTGTATAAAGAGTTAGGTGGATTTCTATATTCGGTCAATTGTATATATTATATACCAACAGAAAAAAATAAATTCAGAATCTAAAAATCTAGACAATGAAAATGAAGGGACAATACTCAGAGTCTACATCACCCTTGTACCTTTTTTCTTTACATTTCGTAAATAAATAAGCACAGAAAGCATATAAATGACAATGCATATCGACAAGGTATTCTTAAATCTTTATTTTCTGATTATTAATTTTATATCCCTTTTAATAAGTTTTAATATAATATTAAAGTGTAACAATGTTGTTGAAGTCATTAATTGGGAAAGGGATGCCCTTTTTTTGAGATAAAAAAAGATGACCTTGTAATTCGCATTAGTGATCGATAAAAAGTAAAACTTCATAAACCGTTTCTAAATATGTAAGTTGTAAAATTATGCAGTTTGAACAACAACGATAGAATTTAATAAGCAGTTTATTGTTAAATTAAATTTTCAATAAACGCTTTTTGTAATGACAGGATGAGATAGGAGACCATTTATACATATATAGGGTACTTTTTCAAATTGGAGAGTTATATTTTATGTATTTTTAGAAAAAAAAACAATATATAGCTGCTGAAAGCTCATCCTCACATGCACGAACCAACCTACCATCTAAACGTGCTTGTAGCTCTGATAATGTATTTTTGTCCTACATTTGTTTGTAATGCCGAAGAAAATATGTTGCCCAGTTACACGTTGCTTTATGAAGCTGAGATTTTCTTGTCTTTTACTATATTTTTCCGTGATTTTTGTTTTTTTTCGTCTTTTTGTCTTTTCTTTTCCTCCCCCACTTTTTTTTTCTTTTTTTTCTTAAATCATCTATTTTCATTTGATTATTGATTTAATCAAAGATCATAAAATTGGTTCGGTTCATACAACCTACAATAACCTTATTGTATGTCGACATACGATGAACATAAACCTCAACACTATGATATCAAAATGACATCTTCAATCGCAGCTTTAGGATGTGATCTATCCTATTCTTTATCACCACCATCCTATTCTCAAGTAATGGCTGAGAAGTATGAATGTGTATCAAAAAATAAAGAAACCAAAGCTGACTATACGATTACAGCATGGGATAATAGAGTAAGATATTTCTTGTCCAAGAAATGATTTTTATTTTGTGATATTAAAATACCAGCTAAAAAACAAAACCTAGTTATCTGAAGTTAAAGTTGCAGTAGAAAATGCCAGACAGTTTATCAATAGCACAAACGAAATGATGGATAAACTTCGATATCATAGCATAAGGTATAAATATATATAATGAGAATACCTTTTCTCTTGTCTTCTATTATATTTTTTCTTTTTCTAAAAAAAATGTAACCGTAAAAAAATATATATTAGGTTAGAGTGTAAAAATGAATATTTTGAGGAAGATCTACAAAGGTTCTTCCAAAATGAGGAACCCGGTTTTTTGTATGTATATATATATTTTACAAATATGTGTCTATTGTATTTTTTCTTTCGCCGAAACCTCAATTGAAAACACTTACACATCTCTACCCCCCCCTTTTTTTTTAGTGATTCCACATTGTATAATAAAAAAAATCAATCGAAATATGATCAGCAAAATAATGCAGCAGAGGGTTTGAGTCGCATGAATTTTTTAGTACAAGATCTCATAACGGAGGCACAGGAGAGTTTAACAAAGCGTGTGCCTCATCCTTCGAGCAATGTTGATTTGCATCACAAAGAATCGAATACTTCGAAAAAAATCAATCATCATCCACCATTACTCGAAAAAAAAGACACCCTTTATTGGAAAAAGTATCATAAGGCACGGTATTTCCGTAGCCAATGGAAATTAATTCAAACAATGAGGCAGCTTATCGACACAGTTCAAACAACAGTCATTTCCCAAGACCAACAGCAAACGCAAAGATATCCCACTTCTTCTGAAGCTATACCTCAATCAGTCCAACATCATCATATCCACCATCATTATCATATCCACCATCATCACCATCCTCCTTCCATTCTAGATACGTTGAAAAACCAAGCTTCACATAACACTGCAGTCGCAGCATCATTCCTTAAGCAGGCACTCCAAACCGTAGGCATGATGCATCCGGCCAACACCATCACAATAAACAATCCTGTCAAGTCTCGATCTGTGCTTTACGCTACATTGCTTCTTATTTATACCCTGGACTACAACATGCTGCTTTTCCGTCATCGAGACCATGCAATATTACAAAGAGGAAACAGAATTACGATGATATGGACTCAAAACGCGCGATATAAGCAGTTATATGAAAAATGGAACCGAAAAGCTTATTTGATTATGTACCTTGTACGATATATTATGTTATCTTAAGACCCTCCCCCAAAAAGTCATCTGCTTGTCGGATGTAATAGATAAATATATAAAAAAAAAAATCCCCCCTCCTCTCTCCCTCTTTTTTAAAACCCTCTCTCTCGATTCTCCCTTATTTTTCCTTGTAAAATAGTATCTCTAAATAATAAATTATATGTTCTGCTTTTCATCCTAATTCATTCATTGTATATCGATGTTATGTGTATCTTTTAATAGATTGAAAAAAATATAATCTAATTGCCATTGGCATCTTGATAGATAAGTGGAGGTGTTTGTTCAGTTGCGGATTCAGTGGATGATTCCTCGTTAGTATATTTGTTGATCCATCCAAGCACTTTATAAATAATAGTTAGATCATCTTGTATTATGAAAAAGGGGGGAGGGAAATCCTTACCTTCTTTGTGCCATCTGGCAGAATTGGCAGGTTTTAAAACCCAGTGATTTTCATCAGGGAAATAGACGAAGCGTGAAGGAATTCCACGTTTTTGAAGGACGGTGAATGCAGATAAAGATTCACATGTTGTTAATCTGAAATCACGACCGCCTAATATGCATAAATGAGTTAAGGGGGGGTGTATGCTTTTTTTTTTGTTCTTTTTCTTTTTACCATGGATGAGAAGTGTAGGTGTGTTCCAGTTTTGTACAAAGTTGGAAGGTGACCATCTCTCAAAACCTTCTCTATCTTCAGGGTTGATGGGGCTTCCTCCAAACTAAAAAAATAATTTTTTTTTTAGATGGTCCGATTCCTTATTTTAGTTTTCGCTCTAAAGATATAATGTACCTCTTTCTCGGCAAAGTAGAGTTCATCTATAAGAGATTAAGAGTAAGCATCATTTACGAATCCTCTTGGTTGAAATAAAACTTACCAGTTGTGTAATAGACTTGTGTAGTAGAGAAGACACCATCGTGGTTTACAAGTACCTTAAACTTGTTGCTATGTCCATTGAGCCAGTTCACCATGTAGCCACCATAGCTGGCACCAAGTCCAGCTACACGATCACGGTCGAGATAGTCGAATTTATCCAAAATATAATCAAGACCGGTTTCGAGATCATGGAAAGGATGCGAGCCCCAGTTGTTACCGATGGAATCTGTGAAAGCTTGGCCATAACCGGTAGATCCGTGGAAGTTGATGGCAACAACAGCATAACCTGCACCAGTATAGACTTGAGGATTCCAACGAGTAGACCTTTTATGATGATTAGATTAGCACATTTATATCCACCATTTCTTCCTTTATTAAAACCTACCAGCTATCACCCCATGCTCCCTGAGGTCCACCATGAATCAAGAAGGCAACAGGGTATTTCTTACCCTCTTCAAACTGTGCAGGTTTAAGATACCAACCATGCACTTCCTCATCCTTGGCACCAATAAACTTGAAATCTTCAGGTTGAGAGAAATCGATCGTCTTTAACTTGTTTTCAAGTCCCTTTTCAATGGCAAGTGTCTTGATTTCGTTGGAAGAGACGTCCAACAAGTAAGGAGCAACAGGATGTTGCATGGAGCTAGATCCAAAGAGAATGTTACCGGAAGGAAGCACATTTACACTGGATACGTAATTGTCGTTGGTGAGTGTCTTCACATCTTGGGTATCCAAGTCAATAGCAAAGATCTTGCTACGACCCTGCTCCTCGGCAGTCACATACAAGGTCTTTGCATCTGGAGAGGAGGCAATGGAGCCAGGACTGTAGTCCCAGGATTCGGCAATGACCTTTCTTTCCTTGGTCTCTGGGTTGTAAACAGTGATACGATTACGATCAGCCTCATACTTTGGAACATACATTTGAAGATAGGTAAGAAGACCGGATGAAGTAAAGTGAGGTCCAGCAGAGGCGGCAGGAATATCACTGTTGATGGCAACAGGCTCAGACTTTCCATTTGTGGGCACGAGGTAAATATAGGCGGATGTTTGCCATGCATTGTCCTTGGTGGTGATCTTTGACAAAAAGGCGAGCTGGGAACCGTCTGGTGAGATGTCATAATCAGAAGCATCACCAAGTGGGAAACCGGGGGAGATCTAATAGTAAAACGGGAGGCAGTATAAGAAACCTTTTCAAAGCATTTTTTGTATCTCACTTACCAAACCAGTATCCTTCAACAAGTTGATAGGTTCATTAGCGACCTTGTACTTTTTATCATCAATAGAAAGATTGACAACAAAGATGTTGTTCTTCTTTTCATGAACAAAGTCATCCCAGTGTCTGACCATCAATTCATCATAGACCAAAGCAGTATCCTTTTTGTTTTCCTTAATGTACTTATCCTTTTCCAAGGTACCCTCCAATGTGTTGTTATCAGGATAGACAGCAGCAGAGAAAGCCAAAAGTTGCTGCTTTGCGTTATACTTTACATTACTAAAATCAATAGGGAAATCGGTCAACTGATAAGGGGCATCTCTGTCTGACAAGTCCAACACATAAAGCTGGTCCACGTCAGAGTCAGCATGATGATGAAAATAGGCGATACGCTTATCATCCAAAAAGAATGGCTCACTATCTGAAACATCATAAGAAGGCTTTGTTAATTCTTCTACAACGTTTGTCTCGACATTCAAAAGATAGAGACTACGGACAGTCTATATTACATAAAAACATGAATAAAAAAAGGGGGACGCGTCATCACTTGTATCTTACTTTATCATCGGTGATATTATAAGCAGACTGAGCATAAACCGCAAGAGCACCGCTTGGTGAAGTAACCGGAGCTCCAGGTCTTGGAAGTTGAATGAGATCAGAAGGTGTAAACTTTTCTGCCATTGTAAAAGCGTTGAATAGTGCTGCTGCTCCGAAGAAAACCAATTTGGCTCGGAACAACATTTTTTTTTTTTTAGTCTTTTATATAGGGTGACTGAAAATAAAACTAAAAAGAAAAAGAGTGAAGAGCATTCCTTTTTATACCATTTGGAGAGGAGATTATTCTGGTCCGAGAGAATGGACATCCCATAAAAGGATATTTATATTGAAATAGGAAAATTGTATGTTACTTTTCTACCCATCCATTCCCACATTAAAGCACATCTTTGATGATTTGTTTACGCTCTTTTTTATTAGATAATGTGACCTGTAAATAACACCATTGCACTTCTTTATTAGCCATGGCATTTATGGCTTCTGGCCATTATACTTCCGAGATTTGATCCATA
>VCJL01001723.1:39786-59105 GCA_024139405.1 Backusella mclennaniae | reverse complement strand
TAAAAAAAAAAAAAAAAAAAAGGGAGAGCTAAATATATTATTATCCCCCCCCCCATTTTTATAATAGGCACCTTGGTCATCAGTTGATAGTCATTGGTACGAAGAGGAAAAGGCAAGCAAAAAGACAAAGAGAGGACGACCACCAAGATTGTTGGAGACACAGGAACCCAAACCACAACAGCCACAGCAACAACAACAAGAACGCGTAGATAACAAGATGAAAAGGACCAATCAAGTGAAGGGAAGGGCAGATGGACAGCTTTATTGTATTTGTCGTCAGTACTACGATGCAGCAAGGTTTATGATTGCATGTGATCGTTGTGATGATTGGTTCCATGGCGAATGTATCAGCATAAGTGAATTAGAGAGTGAGTTTATCGATCTCTATTTTTGTGAAAAGTGCATGAAAAGTAAGTTTATTATTTTTGTCTCCTTGTTTTTAATATATACTTACTTGTACACTTACTTTGCAGTTACTGGTAAAAAGACCTCATGGAAACCCAAATGCGCCAATCCAGTATGTCATAAAGCTGGGAAAATTGGCTCACATCTGGGCCATTTGTCTAAATACTGCTCCGATTCATGCGGTATGCAGGTTGCACGAGCAAGATTAGAGTTGGCTGAAATTAAACAACGTACCTGTAATCCACATTCAATGTCAATACCTGATCTGACATTGGAGAACCAGAAATCAATACGTCTCAATTCATATGCAGATAAAGATGACCGTAATCGACTGCTCGCTATTCGGGACAAGAAAAAAGAAATGAAGGGTGTTGTGCTGGCACTGACCAAGAAATCATCGCTTTTAAAAGAACTCCTCGCATTGGATCTGGGTGAAAGGTGTGGTTTTGACTCACGGCTATTGTGGCTTGAAAGTACGTGGAAGGACGTCGCTGAAATTAAATCAAGTCAAAAACAACTTATTGTCAAATCAGAAAAAACATTACCATCATTTTCAACGTGTCAGTTACTCCGTCAACGCTGTTATAAACATACCAATTGGCAAAAGGTCATCTCTCTTGAAATTGAACAAGACCAGAGGGAACAGTTCCAGGCACTATCCACATTAGAGAAAGAACGAGTCGTGATAAAGGATAGGATGCGAAAACGACGTGACAAAAAAGTAATCATGACTGATATCGTCAATGGGGCCGTCTCATACTGAGTTTTAATCATACCAAGAATGGAGCACCAACATCAACAAAGCCCATTCCAACCATAATCTTCTTACTTATTTATTTATACATATATATATATATATATATATATCTTTATATTCCCCCTCTCTTTCCTACCTCACCCCATCTCCCGTCCACCGTCTCTTTATTGTACATAATAAAAATATTTTTGTCCATGCTGATATTCAACTATTTTACATGTACCTTTGTGCTGTGTCTGTTGATCGAGATCTCACTGGCGTCCAAAAGAGACTATGCAAACCGACACTATTACGCATTACATACCGAAAAGAATGAAATACAGCATGCACAGGAGCTTACCAAGCAACTGGGCGCAACATTTGAAGGAAGGGTGGGTGAATTGTCCCATTATTTTTGGATCAGTTTTCCTCCGGAATACATTCCTCCACTGAAACATTCAAATTTGGCCAAAAGAGACCGTCTCGATTACAAAATATATCCTCAAATTCCTTCGAAAAGGCTGTTTAAAAGAGCATACATCGATGTCGGCGATTGGGTACCAAATGCGACTCAACCGGGTCTGGAGGAATACAGAGGATTTCAACGAATGAAAAACTATCTTGAAATCAGTAACCCGGGTTTTAATTTTCAGTGGCATCATGTAAATGTTCCCAAAATATGACTATTAAAGAAAACCATAGGAATATTGATGGGATGTCTTAAAATAGGTCAATAGAGTAGAACTTGGAAACGATCTTAACGTAACAGGTGTTTGGAGCCAAGGCATCACAGGAAAAGGTGTTGCCATTGCTATACTTGATGATGGTTTAGATATGGACCACAAGGACCTGCAGCCCAATTATGTAATTCAGCATTCAATGTGATATTGGTCCTCCTTCTAACCCCATCTCTTTTATTAGTTTCCTGAAGGATCTTATGATTTCAATGATCATGTACCTGCACCAGTACCTAGACTCGTGGACGATACACATGGTACGAGATGTGCTGGAGAAATCGCAGCCATCAAAAACGGTTCCTGTGGTGTGGGTGTTGCCTACGATGCCAAGGTGGCCGGTGTTCGTATTCTCTCAGGTGACCTCGTAGAAGCAGATGAAGCAGCAGCCATAAATTATGCCTTTCAGAAAAACCACATTTATTCTTGCTCTTGGGGTCCTCCTGATTCCGGTGACGTCGTGCAGGGACCTCCACCTATAGTTTTGGATGCGATAAAGAATGGTATCAACAATGGAAGAAATGGATCGGGCTCGGTGTTTGTATTTGCGTCGGGTAATGGTGGAGCAAATGAGGATAACTGTAATTTCGATGGATATACCAATAGCATTTATACGTTAACTGTCGGGGCTGTTGATCGGCATGGACAGCATCCAACCTATGCTGAAAAATGTGCTGCTCAACTTATGGTGGCCTATTCAAGCGGGAAAGGATCGCATATTGTAAGTTTATATACAGCCATATGTCATTTATTCAACTTATTGATTGGATATATAGTATACAACAGATGTTGGTAATGAATGCTCAAACAATCACGGTGGTACTTCAGCAGCTGCTCCTTTGGTTGCTGGTGTACTGGCTCTTGTACTTTCTGTCAGGCCCGATTTATCATGGCGCGATGTACAGCACTTGTGTGTTCAATCAGCAACACCATTTTCTCTTGACGATCCAGACTGGGCAGATCTACCTTCTGGTCGTAAATTCAATCACAAGTTTGGTTATGGCGTTGTTGATGCTTATAAAATTGTAGAGATGGCAAAGGATTATAAAAGAGTAGGAGATCAAGTCAGTTTGGATATCGAATCACCCGCTGATCTGTCTGATTTGATACCTGATATTACCCCAGCGGTTATCAATAAGGATCAAGCGTATACAAACACACTCAATGTTACAGAACAACACATGGAGGATGCCCAGCTTTCTCGTGTTGAGCATGTGACTGTGACAGTAAATATACAACATGAAAGAAGAGGTGATCTTGAAATATACCTCGAAAGTCCAAATGGAGTAGTAAGCCAATTGGCTACAGCTCGTATCAATGATGAAAGCACAGAAGGCTTTGATAACTGGACCTTTATGACTGTAAAACACTGGTAAGATCTCTATAAATTGTTATATCACATTGATTAAATGAAATATATATATATAGGGAAGAGAACCCAATTGGATCATGGACCTTAATAGTGATGGATGGAAAAAACCCACAGCACACAGGAACCTTTCATGGTTGGAAAATGACCTTGTGGGGAGAGAAGGTCACCGATAGTCCTTTAAAAGAGATTGAACTATCCTCCAGAAACACTACAGGAGATATAAAACCCAAGATCGAAATCCATGGGACGAAGGAGAATGACGACCCGACATCCAATATTGAAAATGACTCTGTTAAAAAGATATCAATTCACCAAAGCATTATGGATAAATTAGCATTGTTAAAGGAGAAACTAAAGATGCTACAAAAGGCAGATTTGATACTAAAAGAACAGGAGACAAGACAGGAAAAGATAGAGGAACAACAGAAGGATGTAAGCTTTGGAGAAATTAAGGGGGTAGAGGATCTTGTTGAAGCAGCTGATCAGCCATTAAAAGAGGCAGATACACCGTCAAAAGATCCATCTGACAAAAATACTCTCGAGGTTGAACATCATGAAGCAAGTACACCAAAGTTAGACACGTCGAATGAACCAACTAAATTGAGAAATGCCAGAATAAATCAACTAAAGTCAGATATAAACACAAAAAATGCACTTATGGCAAATAACGAAAAGTCAGCCTTCGAGTCAACAAACGTTTCTATCCTATTTTTCGCTCTTCTCATCATGACAATAGCATGCATCATGTTTATCTTTAAAAAATATGTGGTTGTATCTGATAAACTGGTATCATACATGAATGGCTCTTCTCAGAATAGCTATGAGCTTAGAGAACTTTTGATTCAACAAAATGAAAATGATTTGAATTAATCCTTATAAATTATCACTGTACATCTATTTTTATTTTAATAAAATAAAGTGAAACGAGTAAATATCACCAATGAACATTTGTATCCTTCTTTTTTTTTTTCTTAATTATGCAATCCGAAATGTCAAAATGGAAAAGAAAGGATTTTATTAAATCGAAAAAAATATATAGTTTTTTCTAAATTAATAAAATGGGATAAGGTATAAATCCATATTAGAGTTTTATAGAGTTAGTATAGTGGTGAAACAAAATGGTTGCTTTTTACAAGGGGGGGAAAACCTAAGAAGGAGGTGCATTACAAGTTCCTTTGACACACTTTTCTTTGCAGTCAGCACTGGAGTAACAGCAATCACCAAGCAAACCATCTCCTTTCATTTTGCCCTCAGTACCTTTGTTGCAATTGGTAGGTGTGACAGTAGGTGCAGCAGGTGATGCCAAGGGTCCATTACAGATTCCGCGTTTGCATCGGTTCCAGCAGTCGTCATTGGATAAACAGCAGTAGCCTCTGTAGCCATCGCCAAGGCGCTTACCTTTGGATCCTTCAATACAGCCGCTTGAGGAAGGGGAAAGGGAATTGGATGTAGCAGTGACAACAGTGCTAGTGGCAGTAGTCAGTATTGAGCTTGGAATAGCAGAACTAGGAGCAGCAGAACTAGGAGCAGCAGAACTAGGAATAGAAGAGCTATTAAAACTAGCTGAACTACTACTACTAGGAACAGTTGTAAAGACAGATGTGGTTAAAACTGAAGTAGAAGACGCAGAAAGCGAAGAGTTTGCAGATGAAGAAGCCGATGATGGCGCACTTGTGAAGGTAACAAAGGAAGTGGCTGAAGACGTGGCAGATGAAGGTGGGTCAAGCCAGCCTTGACACAAGAAAGTGTTTGAATCCATACTGTGACAAGGGAAACGATAGTTATATTGGTTGGAAATACGTAAATAGTCAACTTGACTTTGATTGTTTACATGGGCGTACACCTCGGATCCTGTTGTTCCTTCACACTGTCCTGCATTAAACTCATTAGTATCAAGCTGACCACATACCGCAGGACATTTCACAGGGTATACGCCTTGATCGGTTTCGTCACCCAAGACTTCCACGCAAACGTCAGTTTCAGAACCATTGGGCGATACAGTAACGTTATAATTAAATGCACTGACTTGATAAGCAACAGTGAAAAGAAGAATAGTCTTGGTAAGAAGCATGGAAGGAAATTAAAAATGTTGAAACGGAAAAAGATGGAAGAAAAGGGGATAACAAACAATTGACTTCTTCTTTTATAATTTTCTCATTAGAAAAGTTTGAATGATCGTTTCCACGATTGTGTTAGTGTCGGAATTGTTCCATAAAAGTGTTGATGCAAACAATATGACATATTTACAAAAAAATTAAGTTTGAATAGGTCCCTTCCCTGTGCTATTGTTCCCTTTTGTATCAGCTGACTTTTTAGGTTGCTGCATTGACGTTTATTTATTTATTTTATTTTAGAAAAAATAGTGATTTCATTACTTCTTCGAAAGTATGAAATGAACTCAGATATGACTTCATTATGAATTAAGTAGCGATGTTATTTTTTTTAAAAAAAAAATAGACTCTCCAAGAGTCGAAATTATGGTTGAGTTTACTACCAGGAACAATGGGAGAGGGGGAGAGAAAAAAAAGTGGATATGAATATGATATTTGTCCAATCATAATAAAATAAGTTGACTTTGATTAGGTAAAGAAAGTTTATTCTTACTGTATCGCGACTGTTTTAGTTCATTTACTTTCATGCCGCTCATATCAAAAGACATGTATCGTACGACATTACCTTCAAGTGCTGCCACTAATGTTTGATATGGATGGGAGGGGAAATTTTGGGTCATTATAATGGTTTAAAGAACAATGGTATATACTATGATAATGAATTGTATCTCTTTTTTACAAATGCATATCAAAGTGACAAAGAAAGGGGTACAAAAAAACCTTGACATGAAGCCTTTTTCAGTAGTCTTTTATTCTTTTTCTTTATTTCAGTTACAAGCAATATTTAAAAGTTATTTATATTCTTCTATTTCGCTGGAAGGGACGAATTGGCTTATGAATTGAAGACTTGAGTTGAGAACAACCAAGCGGTATTTCTGGCTCCGTTATAATCACGGTTCGTACAAGTAGCTTTGGTTATCAATCGTCGTGGGCATTGTTTATTTCGGCAGTCTAATGCACCTTGAACTGATACCACTTTTCCTCCACAACGAATTCGCTGATGAGCAATCTTTTTAAAGCAACTATTACAAGTATGGTAGTGTTGTACTTATCGACAACATGAAACCCATCTTTTTGAAGTGATTTCGCTCTTTGGCATACTGGCTTTAGGCTCCTTCTTGTGTGTCCTTTTATTCCGGCACTAATTTGTAAGCAACACATGGTTAACTTGTCCTGTCGTGATCTTGTTGTTGAAGTAGGCATGCTTATAGAAATGGGCATCGCCCTCTGATCCATATAGCGAGTTGTATCGGTCTAATGTGTCATGCTGTTCCAGAGCTTAAACTAGCCGTAGTGACAATACCAGGGTCACATCCCGTGTACACGGTGTCTTTGTTGGTACTGATAATAATATTTTCAGGAGTAGCCTCTTGGAACGAATATCTTTGTAATTTTCGATTCAGTTGATACTTTTGATATTTGTCCTTTGAAAGGGTACCAATACGCTATATATTTAACATACTTTTCTTTCTCTTTCCTTCTTCTACACGTTGAAAGTAGTTAAATTAAAAAACCCAGCTACGCGCTCTGGAGAGTTCTCCCCTTTAAACCACTTTTATTTATTTAACCTGCTCTTGAAGCCCACGTCGTCTTCTTTTAGATAATATATTGTTTTGTTTTTCAGTTATAGTATGTGATAAATAAAATATTAGAAAGAAAGCGATAAAACAAATAAAATGTTGTGATTAATAAAATTGAAACATTAAAAACCGGTTAAACTAGAGCGCGAGAGAAAAGCCTGGAGTGACTTTTCATACATGTAATCTTGGTTTTTTTTGCTTCCAAAATAGACCATAAATAGTTTTTTTGTACTGATAATAAATCTGTTTGACAATGGTAATAAACACATGGCAGTTAAGCAGATGGGCTTTGAGTAGCCCAAGTTGAATCAAAATTGCGAAAAATGAAATCGAAATTTGCGGTGACCCCAAAAGAGGAAATTCGTGACTTGCTTTCGTTGTGCTCAAAACCACTTGCTAGGTAAGCCAACAAGATACCCTCCTTCTATTGCATCTAATTTTGCGCGTATGTAAAGGCATCCACAGATGATATCCATCTAACGATGCATCCATCCATCTCGATTTTACTCAGAATTAACAATTATATACCATTATAGCATGTCTGCCGAACTTGCCGTCGTTTACGCCGCTCTCATCCTCGAAGATGACAACGTTGAAATCACCGTAAGTCCTTGATATAAATTGAAGAGGTTCAGCAAGTTGACAATTTTTATATGATATAGGCTGACAAGCTCCAAGCTCTTGTCTCTGCTGCCGGTGTTGAGGTTGAGCCTATCTGGTTCTCTCTCTATGCCAAGGCCCTCGCTGGTCAGGACCTTAAGGCTCTCCTTTTGAACGTTGGTGCTCCTGGTGCCGGTCCCGCTGTCGCTGCTGGTGGTGCTGCTGCCGCCGGTGGTGATGCCGCCCCCGCTGAAGAGGCCAAGGAAGAGGAGAAGGAAGAATCTGATGATGATATGGGTTTCGGTAAGTTTGATATTAAGGTTATTTGAGAAGGGAGAGTTTATTAACATGTCAATGATTTAGGTCTCTTCGATTAAATGCCATCAGCTGTCATTTCAACCAAAAATAAAACTCTGTCCTTCCACACTCAGCTTATTTTTATATGTTTTTTATTTTATTTTATTTTCGCGCCATTGCGTAAATGCTGTGATCTTTGTTCATTGTGTATATTGTTTTTATAATGGAATTAACAAGAAAAATGTGTTTTATTCATAAAAGATAAAAAATATGAGCTAGAGTTGACCTGCTCTACGAAGCTTGCGACGGTCTTCCATCTAAATATAGGGTTTAAATATTAATAACAAAGTAAAGCGACTATTCAAACGTGAGAGTTTACCCATTTCTTTTTACATTCTTTATATTGCATAAAGTAATAATCGCATTGGCGTTTATCATAGTTATTCTCATCGAGGCACTTCATGCTTTCTTTTTCTTCAAGGGCGCAAGGGTTCATATACTTTGTTGTTGGCTTGGCCTTAAATTTTTCATTAAAGTCTTTAGGTGTAGAAGGTTCTTCAAACACGGGCTTGGGTGGAGGTGGTGGAGGCTTCGTTAGAGGCATATTTGAGTTCCTACTATTAGCAGGGGCAAGTGAAAATAACAAAAAAATTAAGTGTGTGAGAGCTCTTTAAATTTCAAGCGCGCATTCCCACACAAATACTATTGGAGGATACAAATAACTGACATAGTTTCTTCATCTGTATTACATATCCCTCCTTCCAGCTAATAAGTACTTTTGATGGACTTGGAATGAATACAGAACCCTATAGAGCACCTCTATATATCATGCCTCTTGTTTACACTTTCTGTTTAGAACAGTATACCAATGCATTGACCTTGGTAATGGAGCCAAGCCACCCATTCCCTCCCAAACAAGTCACAATTTTTTTACTCTGTATTTGAGTTTGACATGAAGCTTTGGTGTAGCTTTTTCTTTTATACTTCTTTCAATAGAAAATGGTCAAAGCTTACCTTCGCTACGAGGCGCTTTCCACTTTTGGTGTCATTGCTTCTACTCAATCAAACATTATATATGATCATACTGGCAAGATCGCTATCACTCCAGCACTCGAAGAAGTCGTTTTATGGGATCTTAAAAAGGGTTCTCAGGTAAATTTTCTCGATAAAATACAACTTGTTTTCAAACCCTAATCGTCCTGCTTTATATAGGTTGGTAAATGGAGAGAGTCGGGAAACAAGTCTGAAGTAACTTGTATTGCTAAGAGCCCCAATAACAAGGACGTAGCAGTTGGGTATGTAACTGATGGAATAAAACAAAAACAATGGATAGTTGTTCTCATGCCCTTTTATTTCATCTATTTTCCAGTTATAATGACGGTAGTATTCGTATCTGGAACATGAAATCATCAACTTCAACAGTCACCTTAAGCGGACATCGTGCAGCAGTAACAGCATTAGCATTCGATAATAACGGCACACGCTTAGCATCTGGATCAAAAGATACCGATCTTATTATTTGGGACATTATTTCTGAATCTGGTTTATATAGATTGAAGGGACATAAAGACCAAATCACCTGCCTGGCCTTTTTGGACACCAAGGATTCAAATGATCAAGTGGGTATTTCAAGTGAGGGTTACGTATTGTCCTCTTCAAAGGATACCTTGATTAAATTATGGGATTTATCTGCTCAATACTGCAGAGAAACATTGGTTGGTCATCGTAGCGAAGTTTGGTCTTTTGCAGTCTCAAAAGATCAAAACGTCATTGTTTCTGGTGGCGCAGAAGCACAATTAAAAGCATGGAGAATTGACTGGAAGACCCTCGGTTTATCTCTCGAAGAATTGGGCCAAGAAAACAAGGAAAATGGAGATGCACCTTCCATGGAGAAAGCAATCACAGCCTACGGTCAAATCCCTCGTCAGTCTCGTGATCGTATCGTTACTATTAAATTTCACCCATCTGGAAAATTCCTTGGTGTTCAGGCAAACGATAGAGCTGTCGAGTTGTTTAAAGTACGCGAGCATGAGCAGATTCTCAAAAAGATTCAACGTAGAAAGAAGAGAGCAAAGGAGAAGGGAAAGGACGTTGACGAAATCAGTGAGGAGATTCAAGCTCAAGACGAGTTCACCAGTGAAAGCATGGTTCGTACACCTGCCAAGGTCAGAAGCTTTGACTTTGCTCCGGTCGCAGATGTTGAGAAAGCTGGAAATGTACAAATACTTGCCTCTCTCAACAACAACACAGTCGAATCCTATACAGTTCCTATCAGTGCAAGCAAGAAATCAGAACAAGTAGAGGAACCTTCTCGCCTTTATTCCATTGATATTCCTGGCCACCGTTCCGATATTCGTGCCTTGGCACTCAGCTCCGATGACGAACTTTTAGTCTCTGCATCGAGTAATCTACTCAAAATCTGGAACGTAAAGACAAGATCATGTATTCGCTCCATTGAGTGCGGCTTTGCTCTTTGCAGTTCATTTTTGCCTGGTAATAAGCATGTTTTAATTGGTACAAAAACTGGTGAATTAGAGTTGTACGATATCGGCTCTTCTTCTCTCGTTGAGTCAGTAAAAGCACACGATGGCGCTATTTATTCCCTACAGGTACGCCCTGACAAGCGAGGCTTTGCTACTGGTAGTGCTGACAAGGATGTCAAGTTTTGGGATTTCGACATGACACAAGATAAAGCAAGCAACACAAAGCGCCTTACCTTTATTCATATGAGAACACTCAAAATGTCTGATGAAGTGCTCTGCGTCCGCTATAGTCCTGATCAGAATTTAATGGCTGTATCTCTTTTGGATTCTACTGTCAAGGTGTTTTATCACGATACACTCAAGTTCTTCTTGTCTTTATACGGTCATAAATTACCTGTTTTATCTATGGATATTTCATCTGATAATACACTGATTGCCACTTGTTCTGCAGATAAAAATGTCAAGCTATGGGGTTTGGACTTTGGTGATTGCCACAAATCTCTTTTTGCACATCAAGAGAGCGTCATGTCTGTTCAGTTTGTTTGGGGTACCCATTATTTCTTCACAGTTAGTAAGGATAAAACAGTTAAATACTGGGATGGTGACAAGGTAAATGAATGACAAAACAAACAAAAAAGTGAATGGGTGGTAGTTACAGTATTAAATATATATTTCGTTATTAGTTTGAGAATATCATGAAATTAGAGGGTCATCAAGGCGAAGTTTGGGCTTTGGCTGTTGCCAAACATGGATCCTTTGTAATCACTGGCTCTCATGATAGATCAATGCGTATTTGGGAAAAGACAGATGAACAGTTATTCTTGGAAGAAGAACGTGAAAAGGAATTAGAAGAGTTGTATGAAAACACACTTGTCAGTCAAATGGAAAAGGCTGATGTTAATGATGATATGGAGGTTGACTCTGCCGGAAAGCAAACCATGGAGACTTTGAAGGCAGGTGAACGCTTAATAGAAGCTATTGACATTGGTGATGAAGAAAAGAATGGTTGGGAGGCATATGAAGCAGCCAAGGCTCGTGGATTACCTGGTCAGCCACCTCAGCGTAACCCAATTTTACTTGCTATGGGCGATCTTACACCTGATAGATATGTATTAAATGTATTGCAAAAGATCAAGGCCAACGAACTCGAAGAGGCCTTAATGATCCTACCTTTCTCAAAAGTCATGTCATTACTATCATATATAGAGAGCTGGGCCAAAAAGGTAAACTCAACTCTTGTTTTCACTCAATTTGTGATGGTATACTAACCAAGTTTTTTCTTCAAAAAAAATAGAACTGGAATATTGTTTTAATTTCTCGTGTTCTCTTTTCCCTTGTTAAAACACATCATAATCAAATTGTAGCTAACCGCATGATGCGTCCTATGCTTGATTCCATTCGATTCCATTTACGTACTCAATTACAACGCCAAAAGGATATCATGGGTTATAACCGAGCAGCATTAACATACCTTCAACGTGACTGGAAGGCAAGGAATACTTCAGATTTCATTGATGAAAACACAGCAACAAACCCTGCCGTTGACGATGAAAAGAAACGTAAATTTGTCCAACTTTCCTCCTAGATACTTTTTTTCCCCCTTGGCCAAAAGAGAAGAGAAAAAAAAATTGTATAGAAACATGATAAAATTTAATTTGCATTAAAAACAAAAATATGTAGTTCTTTAAAACCCTTCTATTAAATAATTACAAGCTGATATTGTATCGTATTTTATTTATATATTTAAATCTCAGCAAAGTATACCAAAAAGCCATTGCACTTATTCTGTTTAAAAAGTCGCTTCCTCCATTTTATTATAAAAATATTATTATGGCAATAGAAGATTCAATTTATATATTCTCTCTAGGGTGAATTTACTTACATCCAAGAAAGAGAAGAGTTCCAGAAATATCTAAAGTTATGCCATGTGGGCAGTGTTTAATGATAGTAGTCAATACTTTTGATATTGTAAACTTATATCAAAGCAAAGTTTACCAAGCAGTTGATCAACTTGGCATCTCTTTGTGATTTTGGTAAGTTCAACATTGTGTCTGGTCTGACTTATGTTATTGCCTATCAGTGAAAAAAACAAGGAATAAACTTAAAAGGCTGCTCCGCATTTTGTGCAAAATCTAGGGTCATATGATTTGAACATACTTCCAATTCAACTCCCTGAAAACAATAACCCCTTTTAAAAGTAATTTTTTACTTGGACCCTTTCGCCAATTTCTTTTCAAATATATGACTACGTAACATTTAGCACCAGATGAATCAAATCAAAAACAACTGCATGTTGTGTTCTATTTTTAAAAAGATTGGTTAATAGGACTTTTTTTTTTGGATTTCCTAATATATCATGACTAAAATAGGAAAAGTTATATACCCAAAAATACCATTCTAAAAAAAGGTGAACAACCGATGCTAAACGTCGCAGCAACGTAAGTGCTAAAATCACATCTATACTTAGTAAAGCTCCTGATTTTATACATCTGCTATGATTATTATTGAAATCCATGAGGAAAGACCACCATCCAATATACATATATATATATCATATATATATTTATTATTTTTGTAAAACGTAATCAAAATTAAATAATGTACACACACAAAAACAGGAGTATCAAATTGATTGGCGGTTATTGAAGCATCTTTACACAACTTCACTTCCCAATTTAGCTAGTAAATGCGCAAACAACTGCGGCAGACCACAATTTTTTTCGTATAAAAGGTTGATAAAAAAAAATGATCAAAATAACCTTTTCTCCCTTTTGTTTCATACTCTTTTATATCCTCCCCCACTCAATAGAGAAATAAAGAAAGATGCCATCCACAGAACTTACCAAAGGAGTCCATAAAAGAATATTAACCAGTTCCTTCATTGATCAACTATTAAGTCTATTGGAAAAGTTTTCGGATGAAACCTTTTGGACAAACCTGTTTGGTGAACGTATTCTCAACCTGTTAAAGAAGTACTTTGGTAGCGATGTGATGTTTTTAGGTCTTATTGTATATATTGCCCGTAAGTTTTCTTGATTTCACACTTTTTCTTACATTTATATTAATGGGAGTGTGGTGGGGGTTTTTTTTATAGCTATTATTGGCTACAGAATCAATAATTTGTTTTACTACTTGATAAGCGAGGTCAAGACCCGTATGTATGTTACCATCCATTTGTCAAAGAACGAAATGGGATATACACCAGTCCAGGAGTTTATTGCTTCACAAACAACCCAAATACGTAATTTAAGAGAGGTTGAGGCAAAGTGTATAGAGGATGAAAGCAATGAGATTGATTTACAAGGCCCTTCACCTCCCCCTAAAGTACATCTCTATCCAAGTAAGTTGAATGAAATGAATGAGGAAGTGTATGCTTGTGAACTCATCTTTGTGTCTGTTTATTTTTACGTTTTTAACCACAGTGGAGGAGACTGAGCAGCAATTTACGTACAAAGGATATACTTTGTGGGCAACAAAAAAGAAAAATGGAAGTGCAGAAAAGAATAATCATAATTATTACAGTAATGATATAAAGGAGTTGTTTGGTATGATGAACACAAATCCTACAATTCAAATCACCATGCGTGGACAAAACATGAATATGTTGAAGGGCTTTATTCAAGAATGGATTAATATGCACCATGAAAAGGAAAATGGAAAGGTAAAATTGGATGGAAAAGAGGGGTATATATTTTTTGTTTTCTTTTACTAAATGTGTGGTTATATTTTAGTTGACTATATATAAATGCTCTCCTACCCGTTATGATGGATTCGACTGGCAAAGTGTGGGCACCAAGGAACTCCGCGCGTTGAGCTCTGTGATTTTAAAAGACGGTCAAAAAGAAAAAATCTTGCATGACATCCAAACCTTCCGTCGTCGGGATAGATGGTATGCTTCTCGTGGTATTCCTTATCGTAGAGGCTACTTGTTGTTTGGACCACCTGGAACCGGTAAAACCTCACTTGTTCAAAGTATTGCCAGTAAGGTCAACATGAATGTTGCCATCATCAGTCTTTCAGGAAATATGGATGATGAAAACTTTAACGTGATGCTTCAGGAGGTACCCCGAAATAGTATTCTGGTTATGGAAGACATTGATCACTGTATCATCAAGGATCCTTCATCGTCAAAGACGGAGGGTACTTCTAAAATTACAATGAGCGGCTTGTTGAATGCTTTGGATGGTGTTGTGGCACAGGAGGGTACAATGATTTTCATGACATGTAACGACGTTAATAAAATCCAACCTGCATTGCTTCGTCCTGGCCGTATCGACATGAAGATGGAATTGGGCTATGCTGACAAGTCACAGATCAGTCAAATGTTCTGGCGATTCATTGGACCTGACGAAGAAGAGCTCGCCAAAATGAGAAAGAATAGTATTGTTTCCGATCATCCTCTTGAGATAAATGAGCAGCAAGCTGACTTTGAGGCTTCAAGAAAAGAATTGGAGGAATTGGAACGTAAATTCACTGATTCTATACCCGACCTTACTGTTACTCCTGCCGAGCTTCAAAACTTTTTTATTATGAACACGATGAATCAGGAGGAAAACGATATGGACTATAGCTTTGTTTTGGATGGTATCCCAGAGTTTTTGGAATCAGTTCAACGTGACCGTGAACAGGCATTGATGCATAAAAATCAAAGTAATAACATCAGCAATGAAAATAATAACACTACTGCTACTACCACTACTTCTACACAAGAAGAAGAAAAGGCATAATATACCACACGTTCTTTATTAATTTATAGACACTAAATGATAAATAAAATAAATAAATAAAAATACTTGTAAATTGAAATATTCATTTATGTTTTCCGATAAAATTGCGCTATTTATCATTCAGTAAATAAAATGGAAATGAAATGGCTGAATGGTGTGTCATGGTGATGTCTTTTTCTTTTTTGACAATTTATGAAAATACTCTTTTGGGCTGTTACATTATCATCAGATGTAGCATGTGGACCTAAATGCCATATGAAAGATATCAACACCCCATCAATAAAGATATAAAAGAATTTGATATCTCTCTTGAATTATTATTAACTTATACACACACACACATATATATAAACTACCTTACGCCACATACCCCATCTGTATTCTTAATTAAGCAACAGACTGACTAATCCCGGTCGCTGATACTGGACCATTCATACCCGTTACCTTGTATTTTGTTTTATGCATTTTGAGCTGAATGGATCAGTTCCTTATGAACTACTATTTTGAAAGCTTTTTTATATATATGCGTATTACCTTCAAATCAATATCTTTAGTTTAGGTCGAACTGTATGACCGTATTTGCCTTAACATAGATATTTTATCTTTACCAAAGCTAGTATTGAATTATAATAGATGTGAATAAAATATATTAGTTTACATTAACTAAAATTACTCTCTTTTTGGCCAAAGATGATGAAGAAGAGACTAAAATGAAAGATAAACAGGGGGAGGAAAAAGAGGATGTTGAGGAGAAAAAAAAGACAACGAGGGTTATGACGGAGAAGATGATATTTTGTAAAATGATTATCCAGACTATGAAATGCATAGATCACGGTTGGAAACTCTCTTGTATTGCAAAATACCAACAAGTGGCCGTTGACAGCTTGATGATAGCAATGTAACTCTGGTTTAAATTGTGGTGCCTTATCACCACATTTGTGTTTATGCTACCTATTCATGGTTTAAAAAAATAGGTGATAAATACGTTAATTCCTGCTACACTTAATAATTACACAGGAAGGGTGAATCTTCCCTCTCTTCTAGTTTTCTTTTATACAACTATCGCCTTTCACAGTGTAAAATATTACCAAATCACAAGCAAATGTCGCTTTTTGACCAGGTTTACGCTCTTCCAAATGAGGAAATCAAAATTTGCTGATTGCGTCACTTGTTTTCATTTTTTTTTTTCGTTTTTTCTCTTTTATATTTTTTCTCTTCATTTCGTTATTCATTTTATACCTTTAGAAGAACACGTCAAATATGAGGTAGTTATTCTTCATCAGTTTATTAATAATAAAAATACAAGATTAATCAAATGAAAGAACGAAAAAGCTAATCAACTTGTATGACGCTTCTTATATTGCGTGTTTTGTATTAGTACTAAACCTAGGGCTGAGATGACTGAAGAAGAACTTCGTCAACAAGAAGAAGTTGAATTCAACACAGGACCACTTTCAGTTTTACAGCAATCTGTCAAGAATAACAACCAGATTTTGATCAGTTGCCGTAATAATCATAAGCTTTTGGCACGTGTTAAAGCATTTGATCGTCACTGTAACATGGTACTTGAAAATGTCAAAGAGGTAAGAATGAGTAAAGGCGATAGATCAAGAAGAATAAAGTCTAAAAACGAATTGTTGATATAGATGTGGACTGAGACACCTCGTAGTGGAAAAGGTGCCAAGGCCAAGCCTGTTAACAAGGATCGTTTCGTCAGTAAAATGTTCCTCCGTGGTGATACTGTTGTTCTTGGTAAGAATATATTGTGTTTTCTTTTAAGAAAAAGTATTTTATAATGTTAACATTATCATTTTGATTTATAGTCGTCCGTAACACAGTGTAAATAATATTCTCTATACATCATTTCAAATTTATGTAAAGTTCGACGTTTTTCTGAAGACACAAAATATAAAGGAAATAAAAAGGGTGCCTCTTTTTTTTTATATATAATATATTTTTTATTTCTTGTTATTATTTAGCTTCAACGCGCGCGTGTTGATAATTGGAATAGTGTTTACATTTAGCTTTACATTTAAAATATATACCACAAGGATCGAGAATTCAGTCTTTTAAAGGTTACATCACGATAATTCTCTTTGTTTGATGGATAAATGACATTGGTAGAAGTGAACCAGGAAGAAAACGGCGAGTTGAGATGACCCAATCGTAATGTATTAAGTACGGGAAATGTGTTTAGCCAATGCTGGATAACATCAGAGTATTCTACGAGTGGTCCAGCTTGACATACTGTCATGTACATTACTGATTTGAGTTGTATTATCGAATCCAATGCTGACTCTGTTAAATAAACAGAGTACAAATGTAATTCTTTTAGCTTATGTAACTTGTGTAATCCAACCAAATAGTCTTCTTCATTCGTCAGTTCCATTTTCTGCTGTAGCCTGAAACTCGTGGAGGTCCGTTTCTTGCTTTGTAGCCGTAATTCGAAAATCTGCAATGATTGAAGTGGTTCAAAGAGAGAGCATATAGCGCCTGGGGATGCAGTGGGAAAGCACAGCCGCAGTTCAATCAAGTTTACGTAATGATATAACTTACGAATTGCAGCATCTGATATCAAGAGGTCATGCTCCGTAGTTGTATAATTAGCTCTATTGGCTCTACCAGTCAGATGTGAATAGGGAGACATTTCCTGGGATGGGTGTTTATTGCTACCACTACTGCTGCCATTACTGCCATTACTGCCGCTACTGCTATTACTGGATCTCCTTCTAACTTGTGGATAGTTTTGGCGAGCACCGGGTGTAGCACCATGTCTTGGAAACATGTTCAACTTTGGTGAAAGATCGAGACGCTCAACTGTTTTACTGTCCAACTTGTAAATAATATTATCTATACTACCTGTTCTCATTCCCGTCAATCTAAAGTCACTAATACGCTTCAAATGTGAAATAACAATGCTTATATTAGGCAGGAGACGTGGTTCCATACATGAGAAATGAAGACACTCTATATTAGTTCCAAACTGTTGCAGACAAAGTAAAGTCATATTTGCTAATTCTATATTCAACATCTTCAAAGTGACTAGTTGCTTTCCAACCAGGCGTAGAAACAATTGCAGGTTTGGCTGTGAGATGATGCAGGATGATATGTCAATATGACGAATGTGTTTGAATTGAGAAAAACTGGATAATCCTTTTCCGCCGGGATTGATTTCCTGATATTGGATAGAGAGTGTTGTAAGAGCAGGGAGGTCATTAATTGCTGCTTCCAAGAGCCTAAAGGAAAGCTTTAAACCAAACCGTGATTTCTTGAGTAGATCCATTGCCATGGAAGATAGGTCGTGAGTGGGGCGTACTTGATAGAGATGGTCACGTTGTTCAAAAGGTAATTCTTGTGTAGCCTCATCCAGACGACGATATCCATTCAACTGTAATATTTGTAATTCAGCAAGAGACCGTGTTAATGCAACTACCATATCCTCTGACAAGGACCAGCACCCACTAAGATTGAGTTCAGTAATCAATTTTACATCATTTTTTTCAAAGCTAGCTCCAGCTGCATTTGCTGTTGTAAGCTGAATCGAATTACTCCTTAAAAAGCCCAACACGTTACTGTTGGTGAGGGAGCTATAAGGCGAAAAGTCAAGAATATTCCAACAGGCGGAGTGACAACAAAATAACTGTCTTAGCTGAGTACAAGTTTGTAGTAGCTGGCATTTGTCTTTAATGGCATCCAAATCCTGAATAATTTGAATTAACAATTCTGGTGGTAGATTAGTCAACATGAAATGGATGCTCAAACAACTAAATTGATAAAGAAAAAAATACACAAAGTGAAATGCGGTAAAGAAAAAGGAAACGACAGCATATATATATATAAATCGATCACATGACCAACGCACGTCACGTGGATGTTAGTTACACTGCCGTAAGTATGTGTTTCTCAATATGAATGACAACTATTCATCACAGAAAACTGGAAAAAATATCGTTCCTTAGAATATTGGATCAAATATTGCATTTAGCCTTCGAGACAAAATCGACTAGAACTCAATTTCATGTCTCTAAAAGGAAATGAAAGTGGGCCCCTCTTTAAATGCAACAAAGCCACGGTTCCTATACAAAATCAAAGATTCTAGACAAACGTACCTACCACCAATTCAGAATCAGTTTATTGTTCTACAAATTCTCTGTAATGCTTTATCCAGTCCTTGAAGAGTTCATCAATTCAAGCTAACTAAATAATTCTAAGTTTAAAAACCACTTGAGTCCATCAATTCTAGGCTCGTTGATCCTCAAATCAGCTCAAAGTAT
>VCJL01001723.1:26609-39763 GCA_024139405.1 Backusella mclennaniae | reverse complement strand
CTCTTTCCCTTTTTTTTTT
This sequence comes from Backusella mclennaniae, assembly GCA_024139405.1. Taxonomy (NCBI): domain Eukaryota; kingdom Fungi; phylum Mucoromycota; class Mucoromycetes; order Mucorales; family Backusellaceae; genus Backusella; species Backusella mclennaniae. The sequence continues at coordinate 39,744 of VCJL01001723.1, read as the reverse complement.
TTTTTGGATGTCCAAGAATTCCAAAGAGCCTCTTTTTTTTTTATTCTTAAAAAAAAAGAGAATGGTTTGAAATAAACTTCCTTCAAAAGATGAATGTAAATCCATACATAGCATCATTTTTTTATTATTATTTTTCTTTTTATTAGTTTTAGTCAATAGCAATGTCAAAATATAAAAAGTGAACTATCCATGATATACATGTTTATTGCTCCGATCAATCTACCCAGCTGTCAAACCTTGATCTTAAAACCACGTTTTTTATTAATTTGAAAATCATCCATTCTTTTCGGTAGTGAAGTATATGGTTTATAGAAAACAGGTGTCTTTAGCAAATATTACATCATTGGAAAAGCATTCAGATAAGGGTATATATTTTCACAATAAAACAACACAAAAACTCAAGAGAGAGTCAAGGACAACAGAGATATTTTATTGATTCCCCGATTCATCCCTTCAAATGCAAGATGAGAAGATTGATACAATATTAGAGCTTTACAATATTCTTCTAGTTCGTAAACACTAATAAAACCAGACATTATCTAATAAAAGTGAAAAGCATTAACAAGAAATAGATTTAATTCTATCCAACTTGACAACTGAGTTAGTTGTCCTTTGACTGACAACAGGTTTCAATTTCATTTTTTAGTTTTTATTTTTTTTTGATTTCCGAATTAGAAGGCAAACATTGATGAAAAGAGGAAGGACTTTTACCTAAAAAAATGATCTAAAGATTCATCGATCCATCCTAGATCTAATCAAAGTAGTGCATTCATAAAAAAAAGAGGGGGAAAAGGAGAGAGGAGTAACCTTTCTATATTATCAGTAAGTCGAGTATTGAGTATAAAATACTCGAGCCCCTTTAATAAGAGAAGCTGAAGATGTTTCGGAGAAGAGATGCCGATTTAATTTTGAATGCATTCAAAAAAGCTATAAAAGCTCGAGATTTGGCCCTGTCATTTTTTTTTTCTCATCCCTTAATTAAATCGTATCATAATTGTCATTTATTCGTTACATATATTATCTTTTTATTCTTTTTTAACCACTTTCATGACACAATATAAGAGACTGTCCGTGTTGACAATACACATTCAACTCTTTTTAATACTCACTTTCACCATGTTGATTGGTTTTGCACAAGGTATTCCATTGCAAGCTCGTGGTATATCCGGTCTTAGTGGCGTTACATTTAATGCATACAACACAGATGGGTCCTGTATGTCTGCATCTGATATCCAGGCTGCCGTTAGACAGATGAAAAATCTTGGGATTTCTAATATCCGTACCTACTCTCAAGAATGCAATCAGCTTCCAAACATATTGAATGCGATCGACCAAATGGGTGGTGGCGTTGGTGTCTTGGCTGCTGTTTGGATAGATGGTAGCTCGAATGATGCCAAAGAAATTGAAAAACTCAAGGCGGTATTGCACCAAGGTAAAGGATTATCAGCCATCAACGGTATTTTGGTCGGAAACGAGGTTCTATTTAAAGGTACTTTATCGTCATCTGCCTTGGAAAACAAGATAAAGCAGGTCAAGGCAATTTCTGGTGGAATCAAAGTGGGAACATCGGATGTCGCAACAGCCTTCTCCAGGAACATCATTTCAGCTTCAGACTTTTTGGGAGTCAGCATTTACCCGTTCTTCACAGGTGTCAATATCAACAATGCAGTATCATCTTTAAGCACGCAATATCAAAATTTCAAGAAGATGACAGGTTCCAAACAAGTCGTTATTACCGAAACTGGCTGGCCCAGTGCAGGCTCTAGTTATCAAAATGCCCAGGCAAGCATGGAAAATGCTAAAAAATATGTAAGCGGTCTTTCTAAATCTGGGCTCCCTTATTATTATTTTGAATGGCAAGATTCAAAATGGAAAGGAGATGGCGTTGAGCAACATTTTGGAATTATGCAATCAAAAGATAAAAGTAAATTTTAGTTCCTTTCTGTGAAAGGAAAACAAAATAAAACTTGTATTATTTCGTAAAAAAAAAAAAAAAGCTTTTTTTAATATAATAAAGAACTAGATTTTATACAGTAGAGATAGATTTCATCTTTATGTCTATTTCAAAATGTGCCGTTTAAATTTTACGTAAGAGGCTTGTTGGATTAGAATATTAAAACGGTTCGAAAAAAAAAAGCACATATTTCTCAATGCAGAGCAAATCTCAGAGTGTTTGATCAGCATTCTATAAGATATACATTTAAAGTAAAAGCGGTAAAGATCAGGTAATGGTATTAATGAAGAGACTGGATTTATATTTTCAAATGTAGTAACTACACCGAAGTAGTAAAATATTACTAAAAAAAAGTATAACTTTTTAACAAACCAAGGGTTTAAGGGGGGCCCTAAATACCGATGTAATATATTTAAACCTTTTATTAAAACTAATTGCACTTGTGGGACTGTATTCATGTTGTAGATACTTTTTTGTTATTTAAAAAATTAACATGGTTAAGAAAAATGAATGCATCCCAAATTTCTGGAAAACCAACCTGTATGTTAAATGTTTTCTTGAATAAGAATAACAAAGGTGAATATTGGGCTTAAGGATAATGTAGTTACATGCATATATATGTCTGCATACCATTATGTTTGATAAATATGAGTAGGAAATATGAATTAAATGGAATAAATATAAAGGTCTTAATTTATGAGCCAAAATAAATAAATAAAAAGATATAATCTTACGAAACCAATACATGGAGCACATGGAGGTTCCAAAATATAACCAATTTCTTGGATTACTATATTTTAAAGGGTCAATGATAATGGATTCCTCCAAATGAATTGAATTATTTCTAGCAATCGAAATAAAACCTTGATGGTTTTATTTGTTTAGCAAGTGAGCATCCGAATGGTATGCTTATACATTAAAAACTAATGTACTGTGCTTATCATATTCATTTTTCGATATTAAATAAAGAGTCGTTGACTTTCTGCGTTTGTATGCTATAATTATTGTTTCTATAAACATTGCTTATGAAAGCCCTTAAAAAGTGATAATAAAAGTGATTTTTATTTTCAAACTTTTTTTGAGATTACCATTTCTCTTAATCTCAGTTTCCAAAAATAATGCACCAATATGAATTGAGTACTTAGAAAATATGGCAAAAGCAAATGTATATGTTTATCTCTTCACTTTGTTTCGTTATACAAATCCTGATTTGGCGAAGTCTCTATAAATATATCTGGATCATTGTAACATCTGTAGAACCGTACTGTCATACAAGCATGTGCTAAAATAATGACAATATGTAAAACAAAATCAGATTTAAGGAGTAAGATTTCATGGATCGTTCGTTTTTTCTTTTAAATACATTAACTTTTTTATTTTAAAAAAAATCATTCCTTTCCCTCTATTTACTTTAAGCAACATTTTTATACACTCCTTTATAACATAATACTAGATCAATATGCGTTACATGTACATAACTACTATTATTGTATCATTGATTCTCTTTTATCAAGTAAACGCTCAATTAGGACCAGAGATCCTGTCACCTGCTCAGAATGACACTATTCCAGCTGGACAAAACATAGACATCGTCTATCGGTATCAAAATATGGGGACAGGAAACTACACCATTGATGTGGCATTGTGGGAAGATGCTGGAGTCACTACTCTTATTCAAAATATAACGACAGATCACCCTATTCAAGGTGGAAATTCAACAGGTGTTCGTCTCGATTTTCTAATGAATGATACCTACACCATGAAAGTCCCTCGAGGATTGAATTCCACATTCTGGTTGACGGTGACAGAAAATGCCGTGACCACAGGTTTCCCCAAAGGCCTTCGACTACGTTCTAGACCAGTTATGCTTCATACAAGTGGATCCCAACAGCTCTACCCTACCACACCTATTCTTATAGCCCTTATTTCGGTGGTATCCCTTGGATTTATTTTTGCATAGGCTGGAATCATATACATTTATACTTGTAATATATAATATCAATTCCTTACTATTTATTCTTTTATTATATTAATTTGTGATTCATAATAAAGTCAATAATATTTTTTGTAAAGAACTCAGACATGTGCGACCCTACATGTTAATTTGAAAGCATCACATCCTACAAAAAAATACATCAGCAATAGACTAAATAATATTCCCAATTGGCATCTCCAAATCATACAAACGAACTACGGATATAAATGCTCTAAGGAACATAGTGACTTTGTACTCTATTCTTTAAGTAAATTAACAACAGTAGGAATTGAAGTTGTTTTTTGTCCAATCAGGCACGAGAAACTATCAAATGGTTACAATTAACTACTCCTGTTGTTCGAAAAAATAAATTTTTGTCATACAGGAATCTGAGCTTTATGTCCATTGTTTTTAAGAAAATACATCAGTTTGATGTTCAAGGAAAATATGGAAACGACAGCACTATCTTTTGTTACTCATGAGCAATAGATCATGGGTTTTTTTGAAATACAAAAAAGAAAGCCACACAAAGTAGTTTAATAAAATGTGAACGGCAACATATATCTGGTATTGTAATGTGTCAAGTGCGTTTACCTTCAAGGTTTTTTATGGCAACCTTCGTGGAACATATAGTCTTGAACTTTATTGCTGCGTTTTTACACTCATTGCACTATTGTCCGTATTTAGTCTCAATATGGAATTATTGACCAATGAAACCGCTCTGTGTTCCTTTAAAAAAAAACCTGTCAGTGACTTTGTTAGTTCAAAAAATCTGGCTTCGTCCCTGGTTTACTCTTCAATTCAAAAAAAATTATGCTTGCTGCTTTAACAAAAAGAAATATACTCAGCTTTACAAAAAGACCACTCGTTCGTTTCCAACATAGTTTAATAACTGAAGACGACTTTATTCATCGAGTTGATTTACGTGTTGGCAAGATCACTCAAATTGAACAACACCACGATGCAAGCCATTTATTTGTTGAACAAGGTAAAGTGGTGAATATAGATATGACAGCAATTCCCTCTCCTTTTCTTTACTAAAGTATGGTATAAAGTGGATTTGGATACCGATACAACTGAGAAAATGCCAAATCCTCGAACCATTGTGAGTGGCCTTGCCCCTTTTATGTCAAAAGAGTCACTTTTGGTGAGTTGAAAACAAAAATGGACTACGCTTCGCTCAAACTAACTCGTATACAACCAGAATAAAGATGTCGTTGTAGTTAGTAACTTAAAGCCCAGTAAATTCCGTGGAGTTTTATCTCAAGGCATGTTATTAGCAGCAGGAGCAAACGACGCAGTTCAAGTATTATCACCAACCAATGGGATTGTTGGAGAGCGTATTCAGCTTGAAGGCATTGAATATACAGGCAGCACTGATCCAGTGCTTAAACCTAAACAAAAGGTGTTTGAACAAGTGGCAGGTCATTTAAAGACAGATGAAAATGGATTTGCTACTTATAAGGGCATCAAATTGGTTACTTCTGGTGGAGATTATGTGTCATGTGAGCTTAAAAACGCTCAGATTTCATGATCATTTTTTATATCATGACTTTTTTATTTTTTTATTTTTATTAAATGTACCTTTGTTTTCTTTTCTTTAAAAAAACACCTTTCTTTCCTTTTCATTTTCATTTTTAATATTTAATCAAACATGGGGACTCCAATGGATTACTCGACTATAGAAGACGGATATCAGTATATAAAAGTGTTTCATGAAGCTAACAGCAGTAATGGTATGCTCTTAGGTAAAAATGATAATAATAGTAATAATAATAATAATAATAATAATAATAATAATAATACAGAAACCATATCATCATTAAGCAACGAACAAGAGGAAGATAAGGAAAACAGTGTTAACGAGCAGCAAGAAAAGGATCAACAAGAAAATGAGGATAAAGTGACCACTTGTTGTAATAATGATAATGCAAGTAATGATAAACTATTACTTGAATCACCTACAAATGAGGCACAGTCCAAAATCATCACACTGGAAGCACATTTAATTAAAAAGTCACCACAAGTAACAGCTGATAATGATGATAACACTTTATCAGAGTGTAATACCAACAGCAAGTAAGTAACCAGTTTGATAATACAAATTACATTCCTTTATTAATCCATAATATACAAGTTTGTTATTATTCCTGGTACAAAAAGGCACACTCCTACTCATGGTGGCAATGCCATTGGTTTTATTTGTATACAATATGTATTATCATTAAGCACTTTCTTTTATTTTACATTATCTTTTAACTAATTCATTGATTAAATGGGAAAACTTCGTCTATTTAATAAAAGAGCCTTCAAACTACGAATGTCACTCTTTAAACCTGAAGCAGCAGGATTATCTGAATCAAGTGAGTCAAATCCATCGAACTCCAATCGATATGCCTTTCTTATATTTACACGTTCCTTTGCCTTGTTGATTAATTTATCTAATTTCACTTGTAATTCCTCTTGCTGCTTTACGATTGCATCTGTCACCGTCTCTTCATCGCCCTGATCTATCACTGCATCCAAATCATCGTTTTCTGTATGGAATTTACTGAGTGATTTTGAAATCTTTTCAGTGATTTCTTTGTGTTGATTGTATCGGTTACGTTTATATTCGATGATGCGTTTAAAGATGGGTCCCATCAAACGCTAAGTAATGTATTTAAGTATTTTTTTTCTATCCAAAACCAAAGCATTCCTCTTTTTTCACCTACTTTAAATATACCAATGACACCTGCTGTCATGCCAACTGCTCCCATACCCAATACGACTGCCATAACAAATACTTTTTCAAATGGCATGGGTGGTGCGGGTGGTTGCGGCATATAAATAACTTGTTGTGGGGCATAAACGACGTTCCTTTGAGGTATCATTGGTGGACGGGAAGAAGGTGCTCTTGCTACCGTTGCAGGTGCAGCATTGGAGGTCTACAAAAGCATATTCGTAAACTTGTACACTCTTTGTATTTTAATGATAGACACTTACAGCACTGGTAGTAGTGGTATTGGGAGTAGAGGGAGAACTATCGCCTCCAGCCCTTTTAAAGGCCTCATCGATTTCAGCTTGGTTCAGACCTTTCTTTTGTAAAAAGGCAATCTTTTTTCCTTTATCAGCAGATTGCACATTAGGAGATGTAAGGAAAGAGACGGCAGACTTGAGTACGTCCTCTCGTAGTTCAGCAGGTTTTTCAGCTACTGCTGTTGGTGCTGGTGCTTGTGAAGTATTAGTAGCAGGTGCTTGAGGCTTTGTTTCTGGATCTTTTGGTGAATCAGACATGTTTGAATTAGATAAAAAGAAGAAAAGGAGTAATAATAATTTAAGATTTTATTATTTTAGGTAATTTTTATTATATTTTTTTCACATGCTTGATATTCCCAATTTCCCACCTTTTTAACATATTTATTTTTTTTGTAAGGGAATGAATACATGCGTACATGAGTAAAAGAGAAAATGAAAGAACATACATTCATGGTATTTCTAATAATATAGAACATATAATATTCTATATTACATATTATCATTACAAAGTAAAAAAGAATAACAATGCTTTATTGTATATATTTGTCAGCCGAATCAGTTTACTTTTGGAGTCTTTTGCTGAAGTTGAAATATAATGATGATGATAATAATAAACAATACCAAAATCATACATTTACATTGCATGATTGACATAACAATAGTTTTCCCCCTTTTTTTCATGTGCCCAATGATGATATAATTTATATAATAATAATAATAGTAGTGATAAGAAGAAGAAATGTCTAATAGTAAAGAGTATAAGTATAATGCGATATATGAACAAAAGAGCGAGGGAGTATAATAGTGATAATGATGATGAAGAAGAAGAAGAAGAGTGTATGATGAAGTGGATAGATTACAAATAGGAAATATTAAAAGAGAAACAGTGTATATTATATATAAAAATAGGCTATAATAATAACAATAATACTCAACAGCAACGACTCTTCTTAAGAGAGCCAACATCGCTTGTTAAGGAGAATGAGTGGTTATCATTCATATCCAACTCCAACTGAGGCACCTTTACCATTTTTGCAATATGCGCAAAAGCCTTTTCGACGTTATCACCATTTTTTGCACTCGCCTCAAAGCAAGGAATCTGCATCTTATCGCTGGAATGGATTTCAGCCCATGCCCTTGCTTGTCTCCTTGATACTACCCGATCGTCTATATCGATTTTGTTGCCAATCATCAACATTGGAAAATGCTGGGCTTCTTCTATCGGTAAACTGCTTTGTTTTAGAAAATCCTCTCTCCATCGCTCTATTATTCATTATTCATTATTCAGTATTACAGACGATATCATCAAACATTTGCTATTCAATGTTACCTAAATGTTGAAAGGATGAAAAGTTATTGACATCATAGACTAATACACACGCATCTGCTCCACGATAATATGCAACGCCTAGTGATTGAAATCTCTCTTGTCCTGCTGTATCCCATATCTGCATCATGACCTTTTTACCATCATCTTTTTCTACTTCTTTTGTAATAAAATCGGCACCTAATTCATAATGTTTAATATCTATTACTGCTGCTGCTGCTGTTGTTATTGTTGTTTTTTGCTATTTACCAATAGTGGCCTTGTAAGCGTTTGTGAAGCGTTTGTGAATATACTGGTTTATTGTTATTATAGACTGGTAAGCGTACTGTATTCTCATTGTCTTTTATTTTATTTTACCTGGTTACGGAGACTGGTCTAATTATGGTTAAAAACGAATGTAAATAAAAATAAAAACTTCAACATTTTACTTTATTTTGTATGTTATACATTTTATTCTTGTTTTTCTCTTTAGTATGACTTAACAATGAACTCATTAGTTTACCTTTCCTACTCCACCATCGCCAATAAGCACAACCTTAAGAATATCTTTATGCATTTATAACAAAAAAAAAAACAAAAACAAAAACAAAAGAGAAAGACAGAAAAGAGAAACAAAAACAAAAAAGAAAGCCAAGAAAACAACTTTGGAGTGAAAGGCAAACTCACCGCCATATCCAAAAATAAACTGGATTTGAAATTACGCGGATTTTTTGCCCAAACTCTCGGCCAACTTTCTTTGAAACAGCCATGTGATTCAACATCTGTGCGTCCGTTCAAATAAAAGTACACATATATCGCATTTTCTTTATTGCATCTTCATCACTTATCGCTCTCCTTCTCTTTTTTTTGTTGTTCACCCATGGGTTGAACACTATTCTTTGGTTTAAACATCATCAAATCTTGTCCTTCTCCCATAAATAGATACACAAATGGTATACAGATGAAGGGTAGTATGCTGAGTATCACACAAAGCCAAAGAAAACCAATGCTAGCATAGAGAAAACCTGCCATTAATGGGCCTATACACATACCTTTTCATCCGTATTTTTTTGTTAATAATCTTACTCGTTTATCCGCCTTATTTTTCCTTTCTCATATTTTTTTTTACCTATGCCAAATGCCGCATTAAATAATGAAAAGCTTTTTGCCAGTCCATTTTCATTGTTCACTACTTTGGCAATTTCGGGAAACACAGGCGCTTGACAACCAGCAAAGGCAACACCACTCATGATCAAAACAGGTACCAGGCTATATGACCGATTGGGGATACCTATCAGCATACAAAAGGGGGTTGCCAACAATAGCGAGAGCAATGCCACTATCTTTGTACCATAGACATCGCATAACCAACCACAAACATAGCTTGCAATGATACAAGGGACAAGGTACGCCAGTATCATGAAGCTGCATTCGGTAGCATTGAAATCCCAATCATGTGCTAATCTTAAAGTCAAGGTTGGCTATAGAGAGAGAGAGAAAGCTGGTTTATTATTCATTCATTAATTTATTATTGATAATTACCTCAAATGCAGTCATGACAGTAGCGACCATCACTGTTACAGCAAGTGAAACCAATAATCTAGGCTGCTTTAAAAGATATCCCCATGTGACCCGCTCTTTATCATTTTCATGTGCATCCATGACACTGTTATCATCATCATCAAATGAAGAGATATCCGATGATGCATCGTACAGACCCTCATCTCCACTGTTGGTGCTATTGATACGATTGTGTGGTGGGTTGAGTATGACGGCCTTGTTGTTCTTTTCAATGTCGGTCGATACCTGCCATTGGAATGGTGCTTTGGATCGTTCAACTAGTAAAAGTCGTAAAGAGAAATCGATCGTACAAAGGATCATGGACACAATAAATGGTGCCTGGTGACCTAATTCATTATACAATACTTTATATATATAGATATTAGTTGTAGTGCTAATGATAGTGAAAAGTGATCTTACTTCCTATAAAGAAAAGGAGGTGTTATTCGATTTTGACAGATATAGGAATATGATTACTACTTTTTTTACCTCCTGCAGGTAATCCAACAACCATGCCTATTGGATAAAAACAAACTAGCTTTCCCATTTGGGCACCTTTTTTTTTTTCTTTTAATGAGAAAAACTTCCATCATTACTTGTTTATTTACCTAATTTTTCTTTGGGCCAATTATCAACAATCAAACACAGGCACAACGTCCATACACTTGCATTTCCCAATCCTTGTAAAAAGCGAGCACCCAGTAACATTGGATAATTCATACTCAAGATAAAAAAGATGTTTGCCATGATGGATAAAAAGGTACCGAAGACTAAAGGTAATCTTCGCTGCTTTTCACCCAACCAACCAAAGAGTGGTGATCCCACTTTATGTTTTTATAAGTAAAATAGATGTGCAAGAAAAAAAAAGTACAACTATATTATATTTTTACCTAATAATCCAACGCCATAAAGTGCAACTAAAACACCCGTGTCTTTTGAATCCAATTCATCTGTTCGAAATTGAGATACAATAAAAGGGGACAGTGAAAATAAAATAGAATGAACAAAGCTCTATTCACAAAAAAAAGAAAAAAGAGGGATTAAATTCACTTTCACTCGATAAACTTAAGCTTACACTTGTAAATAGAGCAAAAGAAGCTGTACAGAATACAAATCGATTATTTGATCTGTAACGAAATAGAAACGGTTTTTTTGGTATTGGCTTATTTTCAAGCTTCAAGGTGGTTAAGTTTTGTTCATGCAAGACAGTACTTCCTGCTAATTGTGATCGTACTGTCATCTCTCGTTTTTATCAAACAAATATAACAAAAAAGAAAAGGAACATCTCAAGGTTTTTTTCTTTTGTTTTATTTAATTAACTGTTGTTTGTTTGCTCAAAATAATTATTGTTTACATATTTATTGAAGTTGAAGCCGCGTCAGAAATTTGGGCCATTGTTCAATTGTTTATATAAACATAAATAAAAAGTGAAATTTATTATAACAAAGTCTATTTCCATTGATCATATATTATAAAAGTAGTATGATTAGTTTTATATGTAAATATGAATGAAAGTCATACTAATATATAAATGCAACTTTGATTTAAAATAAATTCTTGGTTTAGGATTATAAAACAATAATAGAGTTTGCATAAAAGTTGTACGTCTTGTTTTCACTTGTGCATGGCTTTGATAGTTAAATCAAGACACACCTTTCTTCCGTAATGTAAAAGAGGCAATTATTGTTGTATTTCGCCTGTCTTATTATTTTACAGTTTTTAAATTGAATCAGTCCTGATAACATCGAATCATATAAAAAATGAGAAGAGAAAGAGAGAACAAAGCTTTCCTTTTTTTTTTTTTTCCTGTGTTAGAATATCAGAATCCAGATCCCTGTTCTTTATTAAATATCTCTCCGCGGCTAAATACCATCACGGAAAATACATGGTTAAATCGGATTCAAATAGCGTTTATGTTATTAACATTGGATCTTTTTCTTTCGCATCTCATTGACTTTCAATATTTCTTTATCGCCTCATAAATACGTACAAAATGGATTGTTTAGATATTAAAAAAGTACTCATTCCCTCTGTCGCCATCGAAGTATTATTACATTATAAAGTCTGGGAAAAGACATCATTGAGACAACTCACATTGGGTCTTGCTCTTGTCAACACCTACTGGCTTGCTACCACGCTGAATTTGAGTCTTTTGGTCTCTCCACTTCTTTTGAAAGAGGCTTCAAAGGGTGAGGCTGATGCTGAAAAGAAGTTGGATTGTGGAAGAGGACACTTTAATATTTTGAATAAACTAGAGGTAAAACAGCTATATTACACCATAGGAGATTATTCATCGACTGATTTTTATATATGTGTAGATTCCAATTGCGGTACTTGGTCTTGATCTCTACTGTGAATGGCGTAAACGCATTATTGATAACAATGGATTTATTGACAAGTGTTTGTCGGCAGCCATCTGGGCACCTGTTGCTGTTACAGCCCTTCAAGCTGCTGTCATTCTACCAAGGGTCAATAAGCAAAAGCCCTTCGCTGCTGGTGATGGCCCCAAGCCTATTTGTGCTTATGTCGGTTTTGAAGCTGTCAAGTTTGCTGGTTTGGCAGTTGCTGGTTTGCGTTTTGGAAAAATGCTCATTATTTAAATCATATTATTCTTAAAATTATTGTTTTGTAATAAACATAAAATATATATTGCATTGTCTTTTTCTTTTACAATAAGCTTGCTGTATTGATTGATAAAAAATACATCCTCTCTCCCATTTATAAACAAAAATATAAATAAAAGCTAAATTTAAACCCTACCTCATCCATCGCATCACCATATCACCACCACCACCCATTTACCCTTTAAAACAAAAACAAAAACACAAAAAAATATATATAACAATTTGAAGCATAGAGGCGTGTGCTGTGTGATATTTATTGAAAAGGAATTTGTTATCTCTAAGTGTAGAAGATTTAAGCATCCTTGACCTTCTTGGTACCACGGAGGAGACCAGTACGACGAGCAGCAATCAAACCGACCTTTTGACCAGCAGGAGAGTCACGAGCCATGGTAGAAGCCTTACCAATGTGCTGATGGTTACCACCACCGTGGGGATGGTCTACGGGGTTCATAGCAACACCACGGGTCTTGGGCCAGCTGTTACGCTTAACTCTGTACTTGTGGAAAGCACGACCAGCCTTCAAGAGAGGCTTATCGATACGACCACCACCAGCAACGATACCGACGACGGCACGAGAGGTAGAGGGGATGATCTTCTTGGAACCGGAGGGAAGACGGATACGGGTCTTACCGTCGTCACCGTGACCAATGACGGTGGCATAGTTACCAGAGGTACGGGCAATGGATCCACGGTCACCG
>VCJL01001723.1:14886-26296 GCA_024139405.1 Backusella mclennaniae | reverse complement strand
AAAAAAAAAAAAAAAAAAAAAAAAAAAAAAAAGCGGATTGATGGGATATACAAAAAAAAAAAGGTAAGATGGATAAAGGTTAGTCATGATACAAGACAATGATGGATTGGATTTTTCTTCATCCATCCATCCTTTCCATGTTGATACTTGCCTACTACTAGTGAAAAAAGAGGAAGTTCTACTTGGCACAATCTTCCACTTGATCAATATTGTCGGCTTCTGTGTCATCTTTGTCAGTGCCAAAAACCGACTCAGTCATTTCCCATTTTTTTTTCTCCATGTGCGGTCCGGACTGATCGCTCTTTTGACATGCTAAAAAAAATAGCTGCGTTTCAACTTTACAGCCATTAGAACGTTATCAAACATTCCTTGAAAGGTAGTGTACGTTGCTTCTTTTTTTGTTCTTTTCTTAATGAAAGTATCCATATCCTAATTACAATTTCATTTAATAAATTAAGTAGGAACATGGTAAAAAAATAAAATGCATATAAAAGGGTCCACAAACTTAAATTTAGATTTAAAGTTTTATTGGCGGGATCAAACTTGATACAGTGAGGTTAACTTGAAATTGAGACGATTTTCAATTAATTTTGGATGATGGATGATGTTTTTTTGGATGATTTCGCCCAGCCCGATTTAGACGAATGTGATTATTTTTTAGACGAGTGTAATATTATTTCAGATGCATTTACTAATTAAATATTGGAGACAAGTACAGTGCTTCCACTCTCAATTTACCAAATGTTTGAAAAGTCCGACCAATAGTGTGAGGCTAAATTGACCAAAAAAAGGAGACTCTTTTACCCAAATGCTTGAAGTTAATTTGACCATCTCTTCGAAAATAAATTAATTACAAAGGCTCTTTATTTAAGTATTTAGAGAAACAACTGACAGAACACTGGATAAGCTTTATGTTTAAAGACGTCCGAATAATAAAAAAACGTGTGTCAATTTATTTGTAAGAATAAAATAATATGAAATAGCATTTCTCATGGTCATTTCAATTCTTACTTCTTTGTTGATATTCCTGTATCGTAATTCTTTTGAGGGTCCAATCATGCCTTGGCAATCGCTGACAGTAGCTGTCTAACAGGCTGCAACCATTCCAGGCCTGAGCTTGTTCTCCTTATCCTGTGAATTACTTTTTACTATTGATTTTAATCTTCACACAGCACTATTCTTTAATAAGCACATAGCCTATTTCGTTCATAGCTTCCACAACAAAAGAAGAGCGATGGATAGGACTACTGTCCATAAAGATGAAAACTCTTTCTTGTCATATTTATTTAATGTTTTTTTTCTGCAATGGAAACAGAATCGGCTACTTAAATGTATAAATCAATATAATGACTAGGCAATCTTTTTATTAAGCCATTTAAGTTGATGTAAGATAACATCAAAACATGCTACTGTTTCATACTAGTATGGACCAAGATACACCATGAGTTTTTTAATGAAAGGAGGTCACTTGGAGTCTGTATCACTCTAGAAGAATATTTGCTTCTTGGCTAATTGATTTGACAGATGGCCCACTAAATTCAATGAGCCCAAGGTTTTCTTTTACTAGTTGGTTTTGCACCTGTTGTGTTGTAAGAATACCATCCTATAAAAAAAGTCAGAACTCCTATAAATCTTCATATTCGCGATTGCAGTATACATACAAACAAAGTTGATAAAAGTTCAAGATACTGAACAAAACAAAGTCGATCATTCCAGTTTGTTGGTAGTTTAGCAGACCTTTTTCCGATAAACTTCCAGTAATTTTTGTCACACAGAGACATCTCACTCAGAGTGACTTGAGTCTTGATTACTTGCAATGAATAAACCTTGAGCCTTTTAAATGTTTTCAAGGAGGCATTTTTATAATGAGCAGCTTCTTTTTTCAAAGCAGATACACTGCATTCAAGGATTTTTAGCGAGTTTTCAATGGTATGTGTTGTATTTTCTTTTATAGCACCACTATAATATGCATTAGTAAGAATGAAGATACTGTAGATCGGATTTGATAATACTACCTTGACGCTTCCACAATTATTAGTTCTATATTGTTTTGGGTTTTCAAAACACCAAGGGCATCAATAAGCTTGTTGAAAGGGGCAGCACGAAGATCATAATCAGTCTTTAAGATTCAGACAGCTTGAGGATAAAAAGGGGGCTTCACACCTACGAAAAAAAAAAAAACATCAATACAGAAGTTACCTTCTTCTCTATCTCTCCTTTTTTTTCTTACCATTTGAATTCAATGAATCCAGTAATTTTTGTCAAAGCTATTAAAGATGGAATAACATTCTCAACAAAGTGAGTTCTTTCTTGATTTTGTACAAACTCAGGCACAGTTCGACAGACTAAGTGAAATGAGCAAAGACTATGTTTGATGATTTCTAAAAATGCTTTTGATTGAGGCGTTAAACTGTGACCAGGTTTGAATGACCAAAGCATTTGGTTATATGTATCAAAAGGCTCATCGCCCAACAAAGAGACCAAGCAATCAACCAAATTTAGCGATCAGGGTGATTTGTTTACATTTTGTTCGTTTTCGCATGCTTGGTATTCACTTTTAGTAAAAGGATTAGTGGAGGAAAAAGAAGTGCCAAAGTGAAATACATTTTTCAATGCGTCAAGGTGGGTTTTTCACAATTTAGGCTTGTGCGGATTCTCGGTTTTACTAGACGGTGTAGCAACAATCTAGAATCTTGATTATGTTGTCAAATGGCAAGTGATCGACTATAATTTTGCAAATATTCTTGCTGTTGCTATAAAAAAAATTTTCAGTAATTTACTATCATGAAACGTGTTTTTACGACATTACCGTAAAAAGGTTTCCAAATCTTTACAATTGGTTGATAAACCCGCATAACCGAGAATAATTAAGCAAATCTAAAAAGTTGAATGGTTAGAATCGACATTCAGTTGTTTTAAAAGATCTTCATTTTTTATCAAATCTCATTCTACCATCAATTCATTGACATTGGCACGAGGGAAACGAAAATCTTGTCGACCAACGATCTTTCTTTTAATCTCCTGGTCATCTGTTGCAATAACCGAATACGAGATTCATTGTTTTCATTCGTTCGAGATTTTCTTGCATAGCCTACAATGTTGTATTTTTCCTTCTTGAGATTTTGAACAAACAACTGATAGTGAGGCAAGTAATCCAATACTTTTTTTTACTATATCATCTGTAAATCGGATTAACACAGATAAATGATATCTAAAAAATTACTTTACCAATATACTGTTCTTTTGCAACAAACAGTGAGCGTACGCTGACTTTCCCGCTGTCACATTGTCTTCGAGTGAGCAGCTGTGAAGTCTACCTTATTTGCACACCATTTGCCGAAAGAAATAACGGTCTTTTTGTCAAATAAACCGGTGTATTTCCAAACTATTGAAAGTATGTTGCTGTTGGTCAAAGATTTGCATTCATAGACTTCTTCATTCATTGGATCACTGGGCAAGTATGTTATGTTAAGAAATTGAATAACCTGAGCATGACTGGCTACCATAAAAGAAAAGAAAAAAGATTAGATATCGTTGAGAACTGCCAGCTATCATCTATCATTACCAAATTGGACTTTATTTTCCTCTTGTTGATTATCATCTGTGCGTGGAATTCCTGTTGGATACAAGTGATAGCGAAATGGCCGGCTGTTTATATTGGGTTGTTAAATCTTTCAAAATCAACTTCATTCATCAAAATAACCACCACCGGAATCCATACACTTCTGCCATAGTGATGGTAGCTTATTTATACCATGAAGAAAAAAATGGGATCTCTAGCGGTGATCCAATCCAAGAAGGCATTTTCGACATCATCTTTTGATGTGTATATATTACCCTTTAAATGAGCATTTAGATACCTAAAAAGATAATAGTCGCATGGTGAGATGTTCGGAGAATATGCTGGATGTTGAAAAGCTTCGTATTTCAATTCCCTTATACAGCGCTGGGTTTCATAAGAAACATATGGCCTAGCGCTATCATGAAGAAGGATAACACCATCCCTATTGACTAATCGTGGTGCTTTTACACGTAATTTCTCGTGTATTTTTTTCATTTCGTCACAATATCTGGCTGAGTCGATTGTTTGGTCTTGTTCTAAGATGCTGAGTGGATTATTCCTCTTTGATACCACCAAACCGTAAGCTGAAGTTTTTTGGGGTGTAGATCCTATTTGGGAAATTTTGCTGGTCTCTCATCTTTATCTAACCATCTACTAGACCGACCTTTGTTGTCATAAAGTAACCATTTTTCATCGCAGGTAACAATTCGATTCAAAAAATCTGCGATTTAGTAAAGAAGTACAAATTTCTAAACGGCGTAATTTGTGGCTGTCATTCAGAATATGGGGCACCCATTGATCCAGCTTTTTGGTCTTTCCTATTATATGAAGATGCCTGTAGATGGTATTAATAGAAACCCGTATATGTACTGCAAGCTCACGTACAGTTTGTGTCGAATCTGATTCAACCAATTGCTTCAATTCGTCATCATCAAGTTCAGATGGACTACCTCGACCATCCTTGCCTTCAAGTGACATGTCGCCTGAGCGAAATTTTTCAAACCATTTTCTGACGTGTCGTTCACAAACCACACCCTCTCCCCATACTTCAGTCATTGTTCTGGCTGCTTTCGCAGCGTTTCCGTCGCGTTTGAATTCATGTAATAAAATAGCACGTAATACAGTTTTCTTTTCTTTTAAAATACTATCCATTTTTTTTATGAACAGTTATTCCAAAAAATTAAATACAAGAGATAAAAAGAGCAGATGATAACCTTCCGATTGATATATAATACATGAATATAACATCAATATCCATCGCGTCATGGATTGTAAAAATCGGAGTTATTTTTTTAGACGAGTGTGCTTCTTTTTTAAACGAACTTAACTTTTATTTAGATCTTTCACTTTTAAAATCTAAATAAAATACAATGGATTTCATTCACTACAACCCATCTGAGTACCCTCTTTTGACAGACAGTGAAAACATCGATGAAATGGATTTTAGCGACCTAGTCAACCAGTGGAAAGCCGCAGGTGTTAGTTTTAGTGAAAATTACGTCTTTGTTGATGAGGCTGGCTACAAACCACTATCCATGCCCCATACTCACCCTTTTTGAACCCTATCGAAGAATGCCGGTCCAAGATCAAGAAAAACATAAGAAGGAATCCACTCGATAAATCAGACATGCTTGCACCTCGTATTGCTGAGACTTGTAAACAAGTTACTGTTGCCGATTGTCAAGGCTGGATACGACATTCTGAAAGTTACTGGGATTGATGTATAGAAAGAGAAGTTGGGTTGAAATAGCTGAAGCAATAGAGTACTTGTCTCCAACATTTAATTAGTAAATGCATCTGAAATAATATCACACTCGTCTAAAAAATAATCACATTCGTCTAAATTGGGCTGGGCGAAATCGTCCAAAAAAACATCATCAAACATCCAAAATTAATTGAAAATCGTCTCAATTTCAAGTTAAAATACTGTATGATTCGATTTTTTTTTCCTTTGCTAGACAAATCATGCATCTTGTGAATATATGAAAGGAAATATATTATTTATTATTATCATAAAACAACATAAACCAGCAATGTTGTAAAAATAGTATATAAAATACAATTATGAAAAAAAAAAAGTAGTTACATCTAAATTACTTCAAGGTATCTAAATCTATCCAGTGTATCTACACAACGGCTATCATTTAATGACTGAACGATGTTGCCCTTGACCTGTTCATCAAAGACCCAAGCTTACCAGTAAGCTTTGTGATAGATCCTCTACGGTGGGCACTTGAAATAGACGGAACTGGTTGCACAACATTCCCACCTTCATTCTCCTTTTTAACTTCCTGGAATGAACCCAATTTATTTGGTTGTTCGAAGGGCGACTTCTCAAATGATCCAGAATTGTGAAGTGCTTGGTTTAATGTTGTGATATCAATGGTATGTGCTGTTTGACGGGATGTGACCGTGGCCATGGACATACCTGGAGGTAATTGTTGGGGGTTTCTAGCGTCATGTATGGGTGTAGATGATGGAGCACCATTCATCACATATTGAGGATCCTTGGGTGGAACAGGAGGAGGGGCGTTATGTTGATATGGGTTATTTGGTTCTTCGCTAGGTATGGTAGTGGAAGCACTGCTGAGATTACTTGCTTTTTTACGAATACTTTTGGGAGAGGAGGATCCCTTTCGGAAAAAGGCTTGGGAAAACTTTTGGAAGATAGACTTGCTACTGTTTGAAGTAGTAGTACTGGTGGTAGTTGATGTGTTTGGTATAGTTGTTTGAGAGTGGATGGGGTATGATTCGCGACTACAAGCAGTGGTGGTATTGTTTGAACTACCATAGAATTCATCACTTGGGGTTACTGGCGATACTGATGTTGTTGTAGGAGGAGGAACAGGACCTGTAGAAGCGACCTTATCATCAATTGAGTGAGTTGGAGTTGGTAATCTATTTGATTTTGTGTGAGATACATCTAATGCTTCAACTTCGCTATGCTTGGCGTCATCCATGTGATGAGGAGGCGATGGTGGTGTTGATACATGCTCATCAGCACTGGAACTAAGATGATTTTGAGAAAGGGATGATCGAAGCCAACGCTGAATTCGACTCAAATAATTTGTAGATGCAATAGCTGCTGACTGTGAGGCAAAACCAAGAAGGCTGCCATCACCATTGAATCCAACCCCAGAACCATTATTATTTGCAGATACCATGACGGGAGTCTGTCCAAGAGGAACGTCCATAAGTGGTCGTTTTGTATTAGAAGGACCGGATCCTTCATTTTCTCCTTCGTAATCTACAAGAGAAGCTTGGCTACTTCTTGCAGATGAATATCCTCCGTTCAGTGACTCAACAGAAGCCTTCTTGGAAAGACTTGGTCTAATTGTTAAACGGCGCTGATGTTGATGGGCTTCATCATCCAACTGATACTGTCTTTCTGCAGCTAAATGATAGAGAGATGTAAGAGGATGATACGCTGCAGGGACTGACAATGGATCGTCGTAAATGACCGATCTTGAGTGAAGACTAAATTGGGAAGCTGTCGGCGTGCTTGGACCCCTTAAGTCTGCAACCTGTTTGGCGGCCTCCTGATAGACTGGCGATTGAACAATAAGTGTCAGACGTTTTTGGATTTCTTCGCTCGAACCAAGATTGAACCCTTGAGACATGTGATCAACAACATTGGTGTCTAGTGGAAGTGACAAGAGTCTTCTCATTGGCATATGGTTGTTGATAGGTGGGGCATCCTTATTAAGCCAAGGATGATTCACAATATCAGTCATAACAATGCGTTTGCTAGGATCGACAACAAAAATTTTGGAGAGAAGATCTGTGCATTCGGGATTTAGATGTTCTGGAAAATGAACGTGCCCCTTTTTAATCTTGTCATGCAGGCCAGGCATAGACTTGTCATCGAATGGAACTGATCCTGTCGCCATCACAAAGATAACGACCCCCAAACTCCAAATATCCACCTCAGGACCAGTGTATGGATTCGCCTTTAAAAGCTCAGGAGCTGCAAAGTAAAGAGAGCCACAAAAAGTCGTCAATTGACGTTCCGGACAAAAGAGGTTAGACAATCCAAAATCAATAATCTTGATATTACGTCCACTCTTATCAACCATGATGTTTTCAATCTTTAAATCTCTATGGGCGATTGAGTTTCTATGAAGATAGTCCAATGCACTAACGATTTGTCTAGAAAAATGACGAGTTCTATTTTCAGATAATCGTTGACGCTTTACAATGTAGTGTAAAAGTTGAGAGCCATTCACATAATCCATCAAAATATAAAAATAGGGTCCTTGGATGACCAAGTCCTTAAGTCCGACAATATTTGGATGCTTGAGTAACATCATCATATGCGCCTCCCGGATCGTCCTGACCTCTCTATTCTCTTCTCGTGCTTTTTCTTTTGCTATTTGTTGTATTGATTTTCCTGCCAACTGTGATGCCTGACTGAATTGATGAAAGTTCGCTCTCGGAACTATTTTTACTGCAACCTAATTATATATATTAAGAGTTATTTTTAGATTTGTGCAATCAATTGAATAATTATGTGATCAAAACTGATTGATGAGACGATATATACCTTTTCGCCAGTTACATTATGGACTCCTAGCTTCACTTTTCCCATGCTACCTTTACCAAGGCTCTGCTGAAAAGAGTAGTTACCAATGGCCTTTAATGGAACTGAGCGATGATGATCTCTGGAATGGAGAGATTCATTTTTTATGGGTACTTTTGTGTCTTTAGTGTGTTGTGAATTTGCCTGTTGTTGTAGAAATTCTGCAACCATATTAAGCGGGCGGATAGGAATTGGTTGTACAATAGGAATAGAAGAAGAAGAGGGAGAGGAATGAATGTTGATGGAATTCTGGCTGTTAAAATTTATCCAGCCTTTCTGTATTGAGCATAGTAACGCGTGACAAAAGCTATGTTGTCCCTTTTTTTGTGTACTACTGTCGGTTTTTGAAAAAAATAAACACATTCTTTTTTTTTTGCAACTTGAAAATATCCTACGAAGTTTTTTATATAACAAACAAACATTGGAAAGAGAGGTATATTGGACTGCTTTGTTTCTTGTAATAATCCCATTCTATGGCTTAATCCCAATTTTTTTCTTTTTACTTTTATTTCTTATGTTTTTGATTACAAGTCGATTTAACACCGAGGAGAAACCTTGAAATCCTCTTGCTGTTATTTTACCAAAAAAGATGTATTGTTGCTACAAGTTTGCTCTCCGAAGAGAAAGCGGATATTTAATTCCATTGAAACATGTTGTTCTAACTGAAAACGTGGGGTTTACCGATCATCAGTGTACTAATGTTAAACTTTGGTAGCATCGAATAAGTAAATGCACTCTTAGCACTAACTTTATATATCTTTTTTTTCAAGGCCTTAACCTTTTCTGTCTATTATCTGTCAATCACTTCTAACACCAGACAAACAATAGAAAAAAAACCCCTTTCACAAAAAAAGCCTACCATGTTGCACTATTACAAACACGCACACCCTGAGAAGACATACTTTCACTTGGGACCAAGTATATCAATTTATTTGTATTTATTTATTGTAATTAATAAAAAAAAAATCATTTCATCCAAAAAAAGGAAAAGAAACATCAGGAGCTTACTACCCAAATATGTATTGTGTTTACTAAAATAAAATAAAATAAAAATCACTAGGGTTTTTATTAACAGACCCTTATTAGCAATGTAAATGGTATATATATCATACACAATATTGCTCCGTATTTTTATTCTTATACATTTATCTATACATTTAACTGTATCTTGCAAATATTGATTAGTATAAAGGTCCATGAACAAACAACACTAAGTACTTGACTCTACTACCTAGACTAGCATGATTAAAGCAGTCGACCCTGACTATATAAAATACATTAACAATGAAAAGAAACTAAACGGGTGTTAACCGTATGAATATACTAATTAAAGTCTCCTCTTCCATCAATGTTCCAACATGAAATTGTGGGATATTAAAATCAATTCGCACTGTGAGGGGTTAAATTTCTTTGAGGGGTCTTTTTGTGATAATATTCTCTCTTTAATCAATACAAATATGATTTTTTCTTCTTTTCTTTTCATATATGTCAAATTTTCCTACATTTTGGAAATGATTTTAATTAGTTGTCGATTCTAAAACATTACTACTAGTATATTGCACTTTAGAAAGTTATCTCTTAAAGTATACTAGTCATAAAAATCAGTTAGTTCAGCACTACAACAATATAACCTGGTTAATGCTACAACAGTAATTTTTATTTTAAATAAGCAGAGTAAATTAATGAATCTGTTCTCTAAAATAATGATATTATCAAGAGGTCTTTTTTCATTTTTTTTTAAACTAATACAAACAACATTTACTATATTAGTAACTGACTGGAAGCCACATTAGTGCATAAATTTATTGAGGATATTTGTATTACAATGATCCTTTTTTGTTTTGTTTTTCCAAGATATTAGGTCATACAATTACAGTTGTAAGGAATAAAGTATCTGATGCCAAGAGCTTACCATGCATGAGAATACAAAGCTACCAAACTTTTATGCTAAATTAATTGGTACTGATCGCGAATGAGTCATGCCAGAGAGCACTTTATCAAAACTATTTACATTGAAAATTGTATCGTTATAAAATAAAGCGATTTGATTTTTGAAACACGATAGTAGTGACACATGCTTTTTAATACCAAGTTGATTTTGTTTATAAACAATAAAGTATGATGCTTATTTAAAGATGATTGATCAAATTCACATGCAAACAAAATGAGTTTGTGAGATTATAAAACCCAAAAGAAAGACAAGGCAATCCCCTGCCTATAACTGAATAGGCGTACGAATTGAGTGTAATACCCATTAATTTTTAAAGTATGTTTATTTTAAAGAATAGAATTTTGAAGTGAAATGGAATAATAAAAAAGGAAGCAACTTCCTATATGATCAATGTTATGTGCTCACTTTCTTTTCTTGTAAGCAAGGATAATCGTCGTATACATAAATATCAAATTTTTTAATTAATCCCGGTAATAACTGTGTCATCAGAAATATATCAAGGTCTTCATTATCATTTATAATGATTGGCGTACCACCTTCTGAGTGATAGTGGATAGTAGGAGTAGTATTATGAAATAAAATTGATAATTTTCTACGAATTCTCGTTAATAGATTCTTCAAAGATTCGCCATGGTTATAAATGATTGTATTAATTACAGTGAATTCTTTGAAATCATATTCTCTCGGATTAGCCGAATGTATTCTCCAGTAGCCTAGAAATGTTTCAATTTCTGACATTTTAAGAACTTTTGGTTATTTTAATGACAGAGTTTTGATAAAGGTAAAGATGCACCCTACTCAGATGACTCTATATTTATACTAATCCTTTGAAAACATAAATATCTATGCGCTTTTAATTTGCCGAGCCTGTTTTCTTGCTAACTATATCAGATTTATTGTAGTCTAGATTCATGTTATCTATGTATTGAAAGGTATCGATGGTGACATTTTATCTCTAATACTAAATAAGGTGAATGAAAGGGACATACTAAAATAAGATGCATTCTTCGTTAAAACACTGCATCGTTTTTATTTTTTCTCATCTCTATAACAAAAATAAAGTTGTTTGAAACTAAAAAAATATTGGCTTTGCTTGGAAACTTGTAGATCTTTAGTTTCATGAATAAAAATAGATAAGTCAAAAACATACAGTTTAATTAAAACATCTAATTGTAATGTATATTTTATCTTATTAAGAAAAGCTATTCAAAGTTCGCTTGGTATATATATGATCTTGATAATTACTCTTAAAAAGTACTATAAGACCAACATTGAACCACATTGGTGCTAATTAAATCTAAGAAATAAACATATCGTA
>VCJL01001722.1:2506-23670 GCA_024139405.1 Backusella mclennaniae | reverse complement strand
AAAAAAAAAAAAAAAAAAAAAAAAAAAAAAACCAGTCAATAAAACGGTAAAAAATGGGGAATTTTTTTTTTTTTTTTAATTTTGATTACCAAGTTTCTTTGCAATATCATAAGCTTCTTCAGGAGTCTTTGCGACTTCACCCTTGGGAGCGTTAATACCGTATTCTCTTAAAAGCTTAACAGAAAGGTATTCATGGATGTTAAGGAAACGCTTTTGTTGTTGCTGAATAGGCTTGCGAGCAACCTAAAACAATTATAAAGGTCGTTAGATCCATGTATCTTGATATAGAAATGTATTTTACCAAAGAAGCACGTTGTGCGAGAGAAGAGGCTGTACGTAAAGAGTTGAACATGGTGTTATATATAAAGTTGGGGAAAAGAAAAAAGGGGGGAAACGATGATTAAATAGAAAAAAAGGGTTGCTTTTTGTAATGGAGGGACCTAATTTTCGGAGTTTGTTTCATCCACCAAAACAAAGCGGGTAAAAACGGAATAAAATTTTTGGCAAACTTTTTTAGTCACGTCACAGCACCGGATTAACCCGCTGCTCGTTTTCACACGCCTGGGGCAGAACATGTACCTTTTTTAACGGCGTGCCTTGGGAGTTCTCGTAACAAACGTTTGCCATTCTATTTTTTTTTGACAGATTTGGCGTATATTGCCTGATAACTTGATTTTTCTATTTATTCATAAATCTTTTTTCTTTTCTTCCTTTTTTCTTACAACTGTGAGTAATCTCCACAAATCCGAAAACTCCGGTGTCGCTCTCCTCCTTAATAAGCCCTAATAATCTTGGATAAGCAGATTTGATCGGTTGAAAAGAAATTCTCTTTTTTATTCAAAACCTTTTTTTTTTTAATTTCAAATTATATATATCGTGAAAAACGTTTAGCACTTGTAAAAATAAACAGAAATATCATTCATAAACAAAATATTGAAATCATTAAACAGCTTGATTGATAGAGCACAGTTTGTTTTTCGCAATTTCCCTTTTCTTCCTTGATGAGACAAGTGTTTTCTTTTTTTCCTTATACCAATTTTTAAGTTAACAAACAAACAAAAACCTTGTTTCAGGGCACTGTGGATACTACATTTCCAATAGACAACCTTTTCTCCCCCACATTCACTTTTTTGGGGGGTTTGTTTTACAACAAGTCCAGAATTTGCACGCTCAGTTCAACAACAAATACAAAAAAGCTCAATGTCATTTTTTTAAAAGTCAGTTGTACTGAGATCTCTAAATATTCATATGATAATGTTCCCACCCTTATATTTGTTCCTGAATTTTTTACCAAAGTGATTATTGATGCGCTTTATTGTCTTTCTTGCACTTGGATCGACATGTAGGCATGTAAATATTTATATAAATAAACATGTCCAAATTAATATTTGTTTGTATGTTATTTCGTGTTTTCTAAAACTTAAAAACGAATGGATCAGCAGATAAACTTTCATTAAATTATGCTAATGCTTATATTTACAATGAGGTGGACAATCTGGTATTCGTTTAGACTTTATAGAAAGAGCGAAATGATCGATTTATAGATTTTATTTATTCATAATTCAAAACATTCTTTTGTTTTTATTGTTTTTCAAAAGTTTTCTTACGCGAGCTAAACTTTAAATCGGATTTACCATTATGGAAATATAAATAAATGAAATAAAAAATGAAAAAATAATAAAGTGAATGACTTGTATTGAACCTAAGAAATAAAAAGAAAATGATAAATTTACAAATACTCAAGCCATCCATGTTTAGACTAAAAATAAAGACAAACATGTATGACTCTTTATAGCACAGTAATCATAGTGACTCCTATCGAGAGATATTCACATGGATTTCTCACCTTGAGCAGGCTCAGGTTGTGATATCAAAGAAGTCAGGCGTGTCAATACATGAATTGCTTGGGTGATGTAATCGATTTTTTATTTATTTATTTTTGAAGCAGAAATAGATGGTTACTCATTATAATGTAGCGTTTCAATGGTATAAAGAAATGAAAGCATACCACGCATGCATAAGTACATACATTTATATTTTGACAGAGAGAAAAAGAGAAAAAACGCTTTGGCCGAATACAAAAAGTTGTTTTTAGATATACACATTAAAAAAAAAAGACTGTGCTTTTTATTTAGTCTTGTTTCTATATATTAAGGCTTTAATTAGCTGCAACATATATTCAAGACTATTTTTAAAATCTATCAAATAGAGGTACTTTCATTGGCTAAAGTAGAGAGTACTTTTCCCAAGTATTTCAGTATATAGAAACCTCCATGTGACACTGGTGCTATACTCAATCAGCAGAATTACTGCTGTGGTACAAAGGCGGATCTTGATGTTCTTTGTTTGAAAATAATTGTATATGTAAACTGATTTTATGAAGCTTAACTCATGTTGGTACTTTCAGATACAACAATCATGTAGGTTATATGTTTAATATGGTTGTGGATTCTAATGAGGATGTGAATTTATACCGTGTATATACATTGCTTTCAAGTTGTAATGAAAAGTTACTCCTTTTAGAATCCGGTATTGATTTATGGAATAGTTTTATGCGACGTTGGCTTTTATCATTTTCATTGGTAGCGTACTACAATAGGGTATTCTACCCCACACCGTTTTTAGTATTAACAATAAAACAATCCCCAGCAATTTGAGATCAGAGTGTACAAAGGAGAATAAAATCAAATGTAGCTTTTTCTTAGGTTTTCTTGTTTGTGTTTATTTATTTCCTTTTCTCTCCTTTCTCATATACCCCTCTCTCTTCTTTTTATTTTAACTTTTTTTTCAACTTTCTATGTGCTTT
The DNA here is from genome assembly GCA_024139405.1 of Backusella mclennaniae. NCBI lineage: Eukaryota > Fungi > Mucoromycota > Mucoromycetes > Mucorales > Backusellaceae > Backusella > Backusella mclennaniae. Next base: position 20,864 of record VCJL01001722.1, on the reverse strand, counting down.
AAATGAATGAGCCGGTCTCAAAATTTTGGCTAGTTTGCGAAGATAACGTTTGTCATTGTGATTGGCGTTTCTCAATCGTAGACTGTGACGAAGAATACTATGCAAGGATTTTCTATATAGTTACAGGAGTAACATCCGGTTTATTAGCAATCATAGGTACGAGAAACATCGACAATAACCGAACTATTTTTTTTATCACGATTATTATTGTCATCAACAATACGCTAGACGAATATTAACATGCACTATTTTCTTTTTGTTTTGTTACGGACTTATATCCGCTATGAAAAATAGCTGTTGGATTATTGTATTTTCGTTTAAATTATCGTAATCAAAGAATATTTGACATGCGGAATGGGTTTCCAAGACCCAAGCCTATTGAATGCATGGGTGTTTGGGGAATTGTTTTTAACGTTTGTAAGAAATCATATATGCATACATATAATTATATTACTGCAAATAGAAGTCTTATGCAAATTTTTTATTTATTCTTCATTTTAACAGTGCAAATGATCCATGCTATTATTATGGTAACGGATGCCATACCTAATCCTATCTTCCGCTCGTGTAAGTGCAACTAACTTCAAACTCGGTTGTAAAGTGATGTTTGTCATTAAAATTATTCTTAATTTGGTAGTCTTTTTTGAATTTCCTTTTCTATTTGGCTATTGTGCTATTGCTTCATACTTATTCGGTGTTGCTTATACCTTGTCAGATGTAAGTGATGATTTTGCATAAATATGACTAGTACAGGCTGCTTTTTTTTTTCCGTTTCCAATTTGAATTTATCACCAAAACTTATTTTTCTTTTCTCTTACACTAATAGACTAGCTATGGTATTTTTAAGAGCTGGGTTAGATCACAAAAATTGGTCAACGCGTTATGTGTTTTGACAATCATCATGCCATTTTTGACCAATATTTCACTTTCAATTGTATCTGGATATCATGCTAGTATTGGTAATATAGAGTATGCTAATACTGTCACTACCGCACAATACTACATTTGGATGTTCTATACCCTGTATCTTGGCGCTTTATTATTAGCTGCCGGTATCAAACTATTACAATTACTCGACAAACACTTACTTGTGCAAACTGATCTCAGAAAAAATATCACAAAGTTCAAAACTGGTGCATTAAAAGTAAAGATCATTGTTCTTGTTGGAACTTCAGTCTTGTGGATTTTCGCTTTTCTGCTTGCCATGTATAGTATTTGTCGAACTGCTATTCTCAAGACTACCGGTCTCAATATGGTGGTTCTTGCAATTTGGGAGTTTGCTGGTGTAATTGCTACCTTTTTTGTCGAGATTGCCGTTCTCATAAAGTAAGCTATTTTGCAAACAGATTTCCATATAATGCATTTTTGAATTCTAAATCATTTTCTTGTTATAGCCCAGAAATTGCTGCACAATTAAGTTACTTATCATTTGGAACCTCCTCTGAATTCACCTCTCACGATCACTCCAAGTCAGGAGGAAGTCGCAAATTAACATCACTCGAATTGGGAACCCGATTATCAAGCCAGAGAACAAGGTCAAATAGTAGAGCAAGTATTTTTATGTTCTCGCCTACAACAACCGAGATAAATATCGATGATAAAAATACCGAATATTCCAATACACATGAAACGGTATCTGCAACACTATCCAAAGTCGAAGAAGAACAAATCGCATACAATTCAACCGTCAGCAAAGTGAGAGTGCCTTCTCAGAACGTCAAATAGTCATATACTTCATTTGCTTAGTTTTATTTATTTATTCCACCTTAATTTATTTTACTTTACACAATATATCCCCATACTATCTTTACACTACTATTCTTACTAATAACTATTATTTAATATTCGTATATTCACTTTTACAAAAAAAAAAAAGTAATCTCTACAATACAAGTGATATAATACTTTTTCTGCTTTCAGTCTAAATTAATAAAGAAATAAGTTTGATAAAAAAAAGGATCTTCTCTTTGTTCTACAAATTATAATGTAGGATTTTTCTTGGGAATTTTTTTTTACATTTTACCTTAATTTTTTCCCATTACAGTGATTTCATCCTCACTTGGAAATCATTGATCGGGTTTTAAAAAACAATTGGACAATTTTTTGAACTTAATTGGTCATTTGTTTGAACTTCATTACTGAGATCTCTTCATTTTACTTTTATAATGAGCCATAACATGAACATGCACTTTTTTTATGAAGTTCCAAACATCAAAAACACACTATCCCAAAATAGAATCCCCTCAATCGCTCGTGTAGTGTGTGTATTATTTATTTTATACATATGAAATTTCTCAAAATTTGGGAATCTTGACTTAAAATTCCCTGAATGAATCTGATTCCTCGTCATACTCCCACTTCTTTAGCTCGGTACCATAAGGCTTAGGGCGAAGCTCATAGACCCTGTATAATGATATAATTCATTGAGTAAATAAGCACAACGACCTCCTTCATTCCTAAATATACAGTAAAGGAAAGTATATACTTACGTATGGATCGGAACCATCATATGGGGCATTTCTTCTCTTGTCCAGTCCAGCAAATAACCCAAGAGAATTCGCATGACTACTCTATGTGTAATGATAAGACATGACTGTGTCATTCGTTCAAGTTCTACTATCATGGGCTGAAGTCTATGAATCACATCTGAAATGTTCAAGGTTTTTTTATACAAATATTAAAAATTGTTTCATTAAATTGTAAAACCGTGTAGACTTACCAATATAGGATTCACCACCCATACCAGGATATCTATAGTACAACTTATTTGCTTGTCTTGCTTGGAATTCGCTTGGATGGTCTTTTTGGATTTCTTGGTATGTCATACTTTCATACATCTGACATAGAATGGTTGATTAATATTTTACACTTGTATATGCATTATTAGCACTTACGCCAGAGTTAATTTCGTTTAAAAAGCGAATATGTTTAATATCATAATCATCTGGATCAAAGTCTTCTGCAGTTTGGATTGATCTTTGAAGCATGCTCGTCCAAACAGTAAATTGTGAACTACAAAACTCTGCAGTTTTTGCCAAAGCAACAGTTGAATTATCTGATTGACCTTCTGCCTCGGTTGCCTTGGAAGCAAGCTCACAGGCGAATTTGATTCTTTGTGATTCTACAAATCGAGCGAGTGCTTTTGAAAATTTCTTTCCTTTTTCGGATAATAGAGAGTCACCACCAATTCTACCAGTGATGTTATCCTCGCTTTCACCATGTCTTGTAAGGAATATTTGGCGTTCTGATCATTTAGAAATGGAGATATTAACGCATCAATTCATCAATAAATAAAGGCCTCTTTTTACACATACCAACCAGATTAAAGTTCATCAGATAAAATATACATTGGCCCGATAGATAACCCGAAATATTATAAGCAATCATCTTTTTACCTACATTGATTAATTTACAAAACTGAATATCATGTTCTTCTTCCCAATCTCCCACGGGCTCATATGCCTTTTCGTAGTTTACAACACGAGAGCGGAAATCTGCCAATGCTTCTGCTGGGTCTTTGTTTTTATAGTCTGGTCCTGACAGCTTTAGACGAAAGTTTCGTTCCAACATCTAATAATAACGACAAGAGTTGGAATAACAGTTGAGAGATTGAAAAATGTCCAAATTATATATTACACTTTGATCGGTACAAATAGATTCGATTATTAATACACGTATCTCGGGCTCTCTCTCTAATCTGTCAATCAATAGCTTTCTAGAGTAATATGTGAGCACAGATTTTAAAGTGAAACATAGCGGAGCTTAAACAACATACCTTCTATCTAGTGTAGAGTTGGTAGCATCATGAATAGCAACTCGGCCACCTTCTTTTAACCAGTCGATCAACGTTTCCAGCACACTTAGAGCAATTTCATCGCGTACACGTTTCATGTCTCTATTGTTAGGATCAAAGAAGTTTGCTGATTGGTCGTAAGGGCCCGATACTTCACACACACGTCTCACATTGCCCACATTAAAAACTTCGGTTTTGTATTGAAGCCAGTTAAGGTAGCGCTTCAATTTTTTTACAATGTAACTCTTTCCACGAGCAGGCAAACCAACTAATATTAACATGCAAAAATAATGATGGGTTAGGTTATTATATATAGACAAAACGCCATCATTTTATTTTACCCATAATAACAACCAATTTGCTGTCCAGCTGACGCTCTCTTTTAAGTTCTAATTTAACAAGATAAATATATTAATAATATTAATAGTAGTGATAGGTAAAATAATACGTTACTTGGCGTCCTAATGGTATGGACAGCACCTGGAACATCCAAACCAAGAGAATAACGTGCTCGCATTCCCGTATGACCGCTATCTTCGTCTGAAAGCCTTAGACGGTTTGAGAGCAGCTTTTTAAAAGGCTTCTCTTCTAATGGCGACATTGCCTCAGGCTCATCCATAAAGTCAGTCTCCTTTTTCTCTTCTACTTTTGCTTCACCTTCGCCTTCGCTATCTGTCGCTATGGTGCCATGCAAGATGGGAAGAAGTTGCCTTTGCAATGCAGTGTGATCAGGATGTTGTTCTTTTCTAACCACAGGTAACGCCTTTCTATATCTCTCCCTTTCCATTGCTTTATAATAAAAATAAAAGTAACGTAAAACAAACTATCTAAAAAAAAAAGAGAAGAAGAGTGAGAAAAAGAAAAATGAAGCATGTTTTTTTTTTCTGTCTTGCATGTTGAACTGACACGATACAACAGCATGATTTTTTTCAATTGGTGGCATTTGTTATTTGAGCCAATCATATTTTAATACTAATTAAAAAGAAGAAACAAATGCATTTCCTAGTTGTCTTTTTTTCTCCAAGAGGTTTTTTTAATCTGATAAGCTGGTTTACTTGTCCTTTTTATAAATCTGAGTTTTGTCCAAAATGTGTATGCACAATAATGCATATGCTCGTGCAACTCTCTTGTCACTGAAATGAAATAATCTAAAAACGCGATCAACTAAACTCAAAAAGTAAGTCCTTTTTTTTTGGCGGTTAGCTTCTATGAGAGAAGATCAGTGTTTTCGTTTTCTATAGTAAAATGTTTTGATGTTAGAGGATAAATCAGAGACAAGGCGTTTGATTTTATTTGAAATGCCTTATGGTTTTGTTTTAGGTTTATGTAATAATAATCCGAATCATACCCTAAATAAAGCTATTCTTACTTTATGATCTTGGATATTAATGTATTTATAGTATGGTAAAAGCTGCCATTTTCTATATACAGTAGTTATTAAAGTAGAATCTGTAGCCATTTAGCATGGATGATAAAAAGGCTATTGACAGGAGTGGCCATCATGATTATAGCATAGTTAGTCGAGCTCATTTTATTTGAACTTCGACAAAAGTAGAATACAGACTGTCTAGGCGTATTTCAATTATATAGTAACTAAAGTTGACCTATTAAAATCATCTGATATTAATCACCCAGTACTATGGTAACATAATTTATGCTTTTTTTTTTCAATAAAAGAAAATACTACTTGAAGATAAAATAAGAACATCAAAGTAATTTTCTTGCAATAAGCACTGTTTTTTATTATTAATAATATAGATCATATCAATAGATATCATATTCTCAATTTTCATACAATTTTAACGATATGGATCATGGTATACTCTGTTGGAATATGTACTGATTTGGTAAAAACCATTGAATATTGGAAGATTTCTATCTATTATTAATAGCAATTACAAATATTAAGTTATAAGAAGGAGATATGTCGATAACACTACTACTGTTCTATTACAGTGTTTACTAGATCAAGGTATACAACGAACTGATAGGATTGTTTCTTTATCTATATATACTAATCTTTTTCATTATTTACTTAATTTGGAGGTAAAATCCCCATTGTTATTAAGATGGGCTACATATGAAGCCAGGTCAATAAATTATTTGAATTGCTTTTTTAAGGAATCAAGCCCAGGAAGAGAATCGCATCCAGAATTTGTCCAATCTCAACCTGCTATCTTTTTCCCGCTACATTCCTATGGTAACCCGCAACTTGGTCCCCAGACAAAGTAAGCTCCAATTATTTGAATTTAAGAGTGCGTTGTTACTCTTATTTAATTTTTTTTAAAAATAAAACAAGCCACTAGATTGGATTACCTAATAACGTTTTTGGCTCTCTAAACAATTCAGGAGTTGGTCAGATGTAATAATGTAACTGATATATAAAGATAAAGGAATGGGTATCAACTTTTACGTTTATTGAACTCAAGTTACTATATATGAATTTTTTTCATTAGCACATGCATGTTAAAAAAAATGTACGACACTGCTGTCAAGTGGGTAAATATAGAAGGGAGTGATGACACAATAGCTGTCTTTTTTTATTGATAATCTAAGCTCATAAGGTATATCATTGTTTCTCTTTTGATATCATTTTTTTAATATGCCTTTTAATTGAACAAATCATTATTAACGTTCATAAGGATCGTATTGTTTGACTAAAATTAAATGTTTTAGAAACATGGTAGCCATTCTTATTGGTCGAGTTTCAAAGCTTGAAAATCCCCTCCTTCGGCCCCTGGTCTCTATAGATCTGATTCTTTCATCATTGATTTGGAGGTAGTTTTTATTTTTACACAATCTAAATCTGTAGAGTGAATTTCATGTGATGACTTTCAAGACGGGATATTTTTATGACACATTACTAAAAGAATATAAAAAAGAAAATACTATTGATTATGTGATCAATCAATATTTTAGTGTGGAAATGAAAGTGTTTATCATTGGTGACTTGATCGTTTACTTCATCAACTCAATCCTGATGCCTTTTGTTTCCACAAATAAAACAAGCTTTACTTTATTTGATTGAAACATCCTTTTTTATAAAAAAAAAATGACGTCGATATAACGACTTGATTATTATCTAAATAAGGACAATTAAGTTTCCGATACGTAGTGTTTTGCACTAAAATTTTTTAGCCATTTTTTTTTTTGATGAGTGTCATCCAAGGGTCTCTACGTATGCCTATAAATTTGATTAAATTGAACTCCATGTTTAGTAATATACCCCAGATATTACTCACATTTATTGTCCCATATCACTTTAGTTTGTTTGTATTTCTAAAGAGATCACTGTTTAATCAATAAATCATGATCTGAATGCATTATTCATCATAAAAAGGAATCTTATTCGTGCTACAACGAAGATCTCGTAATCTTAATTCTTTTTTCTTCTTTTATATGTGTAACAACCATAAGTGGCAAATTTCTAACTTTTCAAATAATCTGTAAATAAACTTTACTTTTTAAAAAATGCATGACGTTAAAGCCAGCCAATGACTCTTTCTTACGAGAGTCCCAATCATACAGAATTTGACGGACTTGCTGAAAAAAAAACATAGACGGAGAAGACGATAACTACACTAGTATAAGGTACATTCAACAGAAAACTCCGGTAATCTATTTTGTTGGATAAGTACCAGACAATAATTTTTAAAAATGAAAAAGATATAAATATCTCGGTGTGTTTTTCTTTCTTGTAAAGACAAAATATTTTTTTATTAGATCCTAACCGATTCATATCTTTACACATTGTACTTTTATATCAACTCTATTTATTCAACGCATTAAAAGATAAAAAAACATAATGGGAATATTTAATCTAAAGGGCGATGCTCTTATGAAAGCATCCACATTACTAGCTGCCATCGGTTTCTTACTATTTGGTTATGATCAGGTACGAATAGGGTGATTAGTAATGATATATAAAAAAGAACTTTAGCTAACATTTTGATACAACTTAGGGTGTCATGTCTGGTGTCATTGCAAATGATTTATTTAAAGAAACAATGGGTAGACCCGACTCTGCGTTAATGGGTGCCATTGTCGCACTCTACGAAATTGGTTGTATGGCTGGTGCATTATCTACTGGTCGTGTCGGTGATATTTTAGGTCGTAGAAAGACAATTCGTTATGGTTGTCTTATTCTCTGTATTGGTGCTATTTTACAAACTGCTGCTGTCAATGCCGGTATGATGATTGCTGCAAGAATTATTACTGGTGTTGGTAATGGTATGAACACTGCCACTATCCCTGTATATCAGGCTGAATTATCACCACCAAAGAACAGAGGTGCTCACGTTGCATTCGAAGCTTCACTTTTAACTGGTATGTTTCAATGATTTAGATGAATCATTCAATAGAGAGTTTTTTTTATTGACACTTTTTTTTTTCATATTAAATAGTTGGTGTTGGTATTGCTTACTGGCTTGAATTTGGTCTCTATTTTGTTCCTGGTGAATTTGCATGGAGATTTCCCTTGGCTTTCCAAATGGTCTTTGCCATCATTTTAGGTTTGGCTTCTTTCATTCTTCCTGAATCACCTAGATGGCTCCAGGCACACGGTCACGAAGATGAATGTAAGGATGTATTGGCTCGTCTTTGGTCAGATTGTGATACAACCCACCCCCGTTGTATTGCCGAATGGGAAGAGATCCGTGACGGTATTGAGCTTGAACGTCGTGAAGGTGTTTCTTCTTATAGTGAACTCTTCAAGAAAGGAAAGATGAACAACCGTTATCGTGTATTGCTCGGTATGGGTGGTCAGATTATTCAACAATTCGGTGGTATCAATGTTATCAGTTACTATTTGACTGATATTTTCGAAACTGCTGGCTATAGTCAAATGATGGCCATGTTGTTGGCCGGTGTTGATGCTATCCCTTACTTCATTGGTGCTATTACTCCCATTTATACTATCGATCGTGTTGGTCGTCGTTTCCTGATGTATGCTGGTTTAATTGGACAGGCTGCTACCCTTTTCATTGTTGGTGGTTGTCAGTACTTGGTTGAAACAACTGGTAACAAGGCTGCATCCAGTGCTGAAATTGCCTTTGTCATGATTTATAACTTTGTATTTGGTGCTGCTTGGCTTGGTCTTGCCTGGTTATACCCATCCGAGATTTTTTCCACTGGTCTTAGAGCTAAAGGTAACTCCATGTCTACTGCTGCCAACTGGATTGGCAACTTTATTGTCGCTATGATTGCCCCTGTTCTTTTCGAATATGCCACTTATTGGACTTTCTTGATGTTTGGTATCCTCAACATTATTTTCTTGATTCCTATTTATCTCTGGTATCCCGAAACCAAGGGCAAGTCTTTGGAAGAAATCGAAATCTTGTTTGCTTCCGAAGAAATCCAAGAAGATGCCAAGTCTATTGCCTCTCATATCGGCTCCACTTCAATGTATGATGAAAAACATGACACTGAAAGCAAACTTGCTTCTCGCCCTGTTTCTCGTCGCTTCCCTAGTAACTTCTCGGGCAATCACGGTATTTCAACTGTGAATGATAAACCTGCTGTTGACTCCGCTGCTGCTAATGTCAAGAGCAATTATGATGAGAAGGGTCCAAACTACAAGTAAACTTGCTTGCCTTTTCTATCCCATCACTCTACTTCATTATTCCATCATATCTTTATTTTAAATCTTATCCTATAGATACTTGTATATAAATATAACCTTACTAGACACTAGACGTCTTTTATCTAAAATAAAGTAATATTTTAAATTCATTCTTCAGTGCTTCTTTTTTTAGTTTATGTATTGATTTTTTTTTAAATGAACTATATGCTAACCACATTTCATGGTGTCACATTGCTTTTATTTATGTATTTAGATAAAATGTTTATATATATATACATACATATATAAGTATGTGTCATTTACTTATTGTTATCAAGTATTATTGTAATAATATGTTAGTCTATACATTATAAACCTCATAGTTATTTTTATCAATAAAAGTATCTCCTAACCATGTGAATTTTTCTTGCTTACGCACATATACACTATGGAAATATGTCATTTGTTTAATCTCCTTCATATCAGAGCTATTTTTTTTTTTTATCTCAGATTCATAGTTCTCAGCTATTTTGCTATTATAAAAACAAATAATTCAGAATATTTAAGCGCTGATAGTATTTTGATTCTTTTTTATATATAGTTTGTAATTCAAGATATGGATACTTATCTACTGTTCATTACTGCTGATTGTGTCAAATTGAAAGTGTGCAAAACTGTACTAAGCCCTTTTTGGTTGCAAATTCGGTAATTTGTGGAGTAAAAAAAAAAAAGAAAAAAAAAAGGAGAATAAAATCATCCCGCGTTTTGCAGTTTAAGGTTGAACAGCTATTACTGGATATCTACAGCTTAAAGCCTTTGAAAACTTTTTGCCCCAGGTTTTAGTAATGTTTTGAAAGACAAGCCCTGATGTTAAAAATATATCATTCGGTAGGATTCTATATTGAGTTTCTAATTGAAAAAAATAATATTATATTGCACGGGAACTTGATGACCTGATCCTTTTAAAATTGAAACTAAATATATCATATATCACGTAGTTGCTTGTACATATGCAAACTTGTTGTATACTCTCCAAGTTCAAGGCTGTTTACAAGAAATTTTGATATACCATTTCTTTATCTTTTTAATCGTATTTTTGGTAATAGTTGACACGTTTCATAGCTGCATATTTATTTGTCAAATGTCTATGATTGCTTAACAAACAAGAGTCTTTACATGTAAAACTATTACCCACCCAACTCTATTTTATTCCTTCGTGCGAAAAAAAGGTCACTCAAGTCATTATATCATCGGACAACAGGCCTTTATTGAACTTTATTATTGCAACACTAAAGGTTCGCTTTGCCAATATAATATGTAGGTTTAGATTGGCAGCAATTCAGAGGTGTTTATAGAGTACTATTGCTAATGACTTGATTTGAGTGCATACAGAAAGTCAATATCAAACATGCTAATATTTAGAAACAGTCATCCTATTAGATGTGGTAAAAACCTATTTCGTTCAATTTAAATGCAACCTGAATTGAACGAAAACACTCTCGATAACGAAGTTTAAAGACATTGTATTACACAATGGTTTTTTATTTAATGAAGTAATTATCTATCTACTTATTTATCTATCTATATACAAAACGAACTATCCATTCAAAAAGAAAGGGTAGATGCATCAGGAACAGCCCCATGATCCACCAAGATGTGTATCATATCCCACAGATCCTTCTTGACACATGCTTTTAGTGTCTCTGAATCAGGAGTGATTTTCAGTTCATCGAGAAAATAGCTGACCATCTCTTTATTGTTTCTGGAAGCGCATACCCGAAGAGCCATGTTATTTTCCAATGTTGGGTCTGCCCCGTACTGTATGAGCTGTTTGACTATGTCCAAGCGCCCCAATTGGGCAGATTTAATGATAGGATAGCCTTTAGGTTTGTCTGGGCTTGCTCCTCTTTCTAGTAGCTGTGATATAAGCGCATCTCTCTCCTCCAATGTCTCGGTTGGTGTAGGGTGAAATAGCCTGGCAGGCAGTTTCTTATGCTTGAAAGGTATAGGCCCACCGTTCGCACGATCAAACGAGGACATGAGATGTTTATTGAAGAATCGGAATCGCACACCGTGTTCAAAGGCACTTTTAAGTGTTTCATGGCGCATTTTCAAAAATGCAAGTTTAACATATTCGGGGCAATAGTAGAGCTGATGAAAAAGCGTTCTGCACACAATGGGAAGATTAGGGTTCATTGAGAGAATTAAAATGGTGGAAATGATCTCAAAGGGAAGTGCTAGCAACAGCGATGGTTTCAAATCCTCTTCATCGTCCTCATCGTCCGAGGAAGAAGAAAAGGCGTCCCAATCGTTCATGACATTATTCTTCTTTGGCGTTAGTTGTAATATAGATCCATCATTTAAACGCTGCTTTTTTGACATTTTACATTTATGACAAAAAAGTAAACTTGGGTTTTGTTGCAACTCGTGCTTGAAATTCAGTGGTGGCTTGGCCTTTTGGCCTTTTTTTTGTCTCGATTTTTTTTTAATTTTTTTTTAATCACTTTTAAACTTAATATAATAATAAAAATATGGTCGAAAAACGTCAAGCCGAAAACGAAGACTCAGAACCTAAGCGTATTCGTGTAGGAACTACCCGTAACGTAGACGTTCATATGGTGCCTCAAGCACCAAAGGTACCAAAAACAACAATCGAAAAAGAGAATGCCCGTCGCTTGATTGTTATTTTGGAACAAGCTACTTTGGAGACTTTAAAGATTGGTAAAAACAAAGAAGGTCACTATCAGTTGCTTAATGTCGATGATCATCTTCATATTCTTAAAAAAAATAACCGTGAAACATATGAGGCTCGTCCTGATATTACACACCAGGTAAGGAGATGGTTGCTATGGAAACCGAGATATGTGAATGGATATACTGATTTTGTTGGACGAATAGTGTCTATTAACGTTATTGGACAGTCCTTTGAATAAGGCCGGTCTTTTACAAGTCTATATCCACACACACAAGAATGTTTTGATCGAAGTCAATCCCCACATCCGTATTCCTAGAACATTCAAGCGTTTTGCAGGTCTCATGGTTCAATTACTTCACAAATTGAGTATTCGTGCTGTTAATGGAAACGAAAAGCTTTTACGTGTTATCGAGAATCCTGTTGAGAAGTATTTACCGACTAACAGTCATAAAATTGGTAAAAGAGAGACATAGTTTGCATGAGCCAAAAAGATAAATTAACCTAAAATAATAATAGCACTCTCCTGGGATGCACCCACTGTCAAACTATCAGAATATGTGCCCACCATTCCAAAAGATAAGAATATTGTGATTGCTGTGGGTTCCATGGCTCACGGTACAGATGACTTTGCCGATGCTTATGTTGACGAGAAGATCAGTATATCTGATTATTCGTTATCAGCTTCTGTTGCTTGTGGTAAAATTGCATGCGCTGTAGAGGAAATTTGGGGAATTTTGTAAATAAATAAATAAAAAACAAGCATATATTTGAAATAGAGAGAATAAGAACGATGGCGCTATTTTATTTATTGTGGTTTCATGATGAAAAAGATGAACTAGATTCGGGCTGATTTAATGACTTGTATGCCTCTGATTCTAATTGTGCTGTATCTTGAATCAATTGATTTACATAGTCATGCCAGGGTTGACTCGATAAGGGCTTGGGTTTATTGCAATGGCGAACAAAAGTATCTTCTGTGCCAATGATGTAAAACATGTGATATGTGTCGCGACAGATTTTATATTGCATTCCAGATCGAACAGTAATCTGGCTAGTTTGGTTTCCTTTGAGTTTGAGATTTCTATGTATTGGGGTTAGATATAAAGTGAATGGAGGATGGGTGTTTATGATTTGTTGCTTTACCTATTTAAAAACCTGGGGGTAAGCATGGATTGATCAACATCCTTTGTTTCATTAGCCCAATCGATGTAATTAGCTACATAAGCATCATATCCGTCGGATCCTAGTTCATCCTGGGTATCTGTGTCTGTACCCAGTAATCGGATACATAGTGATCTTCGATGTGCCTTCTATTATTATTATTATTATTAGTATTGTTATTATTATTGCAATTATTAGATGGTTTCATTCATCGCTTTAAGTCGGTACTACTTACAAAGACAAAGTGATATGTATTCTCAGTAGAATCAAGTATGCCTGCAACACGTGATCGATAAGTGACAGCATCTTCTTGGTTGGCTTGCTCCACTTTATGTTCTTTTTGAAACAGTTTATATAAATCTTGCGATTGGGTATTGGTAGTAATGTTATGTGCCTATTTCATTATTTTGTTAAAATATGGACACCATCTCAATTTGTTTATATTTACTTACATAGCGCAATAGTGTTAAAACTAGTTTCTCAATTGTATATAGTAGATATGCATCTCTACCGAAAATATAACGTACACATTCTTCATACGTTTGCTGGTCAATGTCTTGGTCAAACTTGTTTTGTATCAATGATAGTAATATATTATAATAGCCTTGTTTTACATCCATATTTAACGCTGTGAGATAATGTTGTTGTTAATAATAATAATAACAGTTAAATACACTATTCATTACCTTTGAATCTTCTAGGTGTAATACCTAATTCACGGGCACCCCGTCGTGCTTCTTCTGCCTTTTTAGGCTCTCTTTTAAATTCAGCATCAAGCGACTTCATGTTTGCAAGTCGTTCATATACCATTTGGTAGAGTTGAATGAAGCAGTAGAAATCATCACCACCAAACATATTGTATGACTTATATCCACTGGATTCAGGTGCTGCCTTTTGATGATTGCTCTTTTGAATCGACATGATTCTCTTTTTCTGTACACGTTTAGATCGGCGTCGGCCCAGTTCCACCTCTAATTTAAATTCATTCTGTACCTCATCCTCTTGTTCACTCTCATCGGATTCATCGGTATCATCACTTGAATTTGAATCGCTGCTTGTCTTTTTCAAGTTCTTGGTCAAGACATCCTTTCGTAAACCATCATCGTCGTTCTGTTGTTGACCACGTTTTCGTCTTGCACGGACACCATTTGTTCCTTTTGACTTTGCAGTATCCGTAGATTGAACGGAGGATACATCATCATCCTCATCCTCGTCAGCCTCCTCTACAGCTATATCTTGTGCAATATCACCAACACTAGGCTCAACATCAGACACATCAAAGAGCTGTGGGATGAATGCATCCATAAAGCGGCGTATAGAATCACATTCTGATTGGTCAAACACAGGCTGTCGTGTCAAGAAAAAGTAAACCAAGCGAGATACATCTTTAAATAAATGAATGTCGTTAAAGTGATACTGAAAATGATTTGATTCGGCCAATTCAGATCTCTTTTGTTGTGCCAATTCAATCAAACCCCTAAACTTGCTTAGATCCTTTGCCTTGAACAAGATGCCCTGATAGTCCAATGATTTCCAGTAGTTTCTTTGTTCGACCTGTCGCCATATTTTATTCCATTCACGCTGAGCGCGTTTCCATTCATCATCTTTTTGCTTTAGTCGTTTAAGAACAATCGGTAGTGTTTGCACTGTATTGTTGTTGAGCAGTTCAATCATTTCCAGTCCTTTTTCAACGCCATAGATCTTTTTGATGATTCGCTGATAAATCGTGAGTGATGGGTTCTGTCCAAGGCTGAATTTGAAACTGGCTTTTTCTTCAGCTGACATTAAACTTATTTTTTTGGCAACAGGTTCCAGTAATGCAATTGTATTCAAGTTGGCTTCGATGTTTAAATCGTAATCATATCTTTTTTTTTATATATGAGTAAACTATACAAGTATAAATATATCAAGTGTTACCTCTCCTCTTCCACTCGATGGAGTGCCTCTTCGTACTGGTTCTTTTTAGCTGCTACAAAGCCTGTGTCCTCGCTGGCCCAAGTAGGATGTGAGATGTAGCTGTCATTCAGGACATCCCAACAGAGCGCATCTCTGCCCGAACACGTTGGATTCTGCCATGACTGAGACACGTGACGATAGCTGGGTCCACAAAAATCAATATCCAGACTTTGATCTGTCCTAACAGATCTTTGAACCGGTGTGTGTTCAAGTTCTTTATCGTAGCCCACCAATTTTTTAAACCATTTAAAGAGTTCAGGCTGACCGCCAATAAAACTCTCTACTCGGCTCACCAGCACATCCTGATCAACAATTTGATGACTGAAAAGATTCAACACCTTTAAAAAGGCATTGTATGTAGCTTTGTTGCCAATGTAGACCTTGACTTTTTCAAAGAACTCTGCTTCTTCTGCAGAGAAAGTGGGCTGTACGTCATCAATACTGTCGGATCTCACATTAGACATTTGAATATCACTTTGATGATGATGCTTTGTTCTCTAATAATAGTAATAGTAATAATAATAGTTAGTATTAAACAAACAAGCACATAAACCACAGTAAATGGTATGATTTACTTTTGCAATGCCAAGATTAGGTATATAGCTAGGTCTTTTCTTTTGATTCTTTGGTTCAGGTAAAAACTGTTTAAATTCATCCAATAACTCTACAGAATCATCAAAAAGCACTTGTACTTCGGAATAAACCTAATTTAAATTATTTTATTATAAATATGCTATTTTTTCATTGTATTTTTGAACTTACGTCCTCAATTAATTTTTGATCCTTCTGATAAGATTGTAATATCTCCAGAAATCGCTTATATACGTTGGGCTGTCCCGCAAAACGACTCTTTATTTTGTTCACAAACGTAATGGCGTGGTTGAATTCGATGGGTTCTTTCTCTTGTGATGGTTCGGGCTGATTCAACAAAAGTGGCTCGCCATCCACAATGCAGGTGGTGCCTGATGGCGTTGTCACTGTAATAATGTTTCTTTGCTGTTCATCCAAGTTGCATTCAATACGATAGCCAGGAGGCAAAAAGGTATTGAATCCTGATATTAATACAACATGTCCTTTAAAAAGACTAGACACACGTTCAATAACGCCTGGTGTGTCGATTCTAAAGCAAAAACACAAGTTAGAACTCTCGCTGAAAACCAGACTCCAGTCAAACTGAGCCTTACTGTTGACTCTTAAACTCTTTCATAATGTCGAGAAATTGATTGTAAACATTGGGCTCAGACACAAATTTAGCTTTGACTTTATCAAGGTAGCTCAAAGCATCCTTTACGTTTAAGGGCCTAAACTCTTCTTGGCTATACAGACAAAGAAAGAGACGAGATAAGCTCAGTTAAAAGTGTTTTTAATGATAGACAAGTTGGGTTCACCTTTCTGGATTGTCTGCTGCCATCTCTCTTACGCGTAGAAACAGGAAATAAACACAAGAGAGGAACAAAAAAATAACATTGTCCGTAAAAAAACATTCGGTGAATGAATTTTTTCCAATTCAAAAACCATCCAATCAAAATAACGAAACCTTCTTTCACACACAAATTTCCCCAACATGAAAAAAAAAAACTTGGCTATTATAAATAAGCATTTTCATCATCATTAGTCGATCGAAATAGTGGAAATTTCTGTTTCCATGTTTTTATTGCTTGCTATATATATTTGCTTTCCTTTCATGTCGAATAGAATGTCAGCAACTGGTATTAAAAACTCCCATCAAAGAAGTGTAACTTGGCTACTTGGACTGACCGCAACCAAGTTACACAACAGTTCATGTGAACAGAAAACAAATAAGGGAGAGGGGAAAAAATATGTGTATTGTGTCTTTTGTGCACCTTGAAAAATAAGTGCCATGGCGATCAAATATGTACTTACAGCGCAATTTTATCATTTTTTTAATTTTTGGCGTATTGGTACCAATAGGATGTATTCATGCACAATGCAGTTTTGAAAAACCTGGGGTATTTTTAATTTAATGTTGGCTAAACAAGCAACATGTATGCAATTATAAACACATTATTACAAGATATATAAATTATAGAAAAAAAAAACTGTGGTTTAGAAATGGTACCAGACCAAATATTATGTTTATATTTATTATTGCTTCGATGATTGTTTTACATCTGCCTTTATATATGCAGATTGTGGCGCAAATTTCTTAATAGCAGCAATTAAATCAGGGAATCTCAAAGGTTTAGTCACGTATTCATCCTATAATGATAATGGCGAAGGGTTAAATATGAGGCAATATATTTCATTTATTATCTCATCTTACCATTCCGGATTGTAAACATTTTTCTCGGTCCCCAATCATGGCTAGAAAAAAAAATATGAATAGTCTATCTTTGAAATTGTAATGATGAAAACCTACCATGAGCCGTTAATGCAATGATGGGTATATGACTACGTGAGCCAGATGTATGCTCTATTTCTCGAATCTTCTGGGTTGCCTCAAAACCACCCATGATTGGCATCTGAACATCCATCAGAATCATATCAAAGGATTTCTTTTCAAACGCTTCTACTGCCAATTTACCATTGGATACAATCTTAACCTTGTGACCAAACTTTTCAAGAATACGAACTGCAAGTTTTTGGTTGACAATGTTATCTTCGGCCAATAGAATTTCAAGGGGTAAAGGTGTCGCATTGTCGCTTGGAAGGTTAGCATGGCTTTCAAGGGCAGGCAGCAATGTGTGTGCAAGATCCGATAGATTAATAGGCGAGTTTGTATAGCCAGTGATACCAAGATCAATACATAGCTTCATATTGAGGCGATGAATCTCCGGTGCAATAAGAACAATAGGTGTATATCTTAAATGGACAGCTTCTCGAATCTTTTCAGCATATGCCATGTTGTCAACAAGTACAGTATCAAATATAGGTGCCTGCTTAGAGTGACCACGATCTGAAGACGTAGATGCATTGGTAAGATCAACTGCTTCTTTGATACTGGAGACTCTATACGGTATTAAAGTCAGATCCTTAATTTTCTCAACAACATCTACTTGATTTAAACTATCCATAAATAGAACATTGCGATTTTTGAAGCGTTTCATTTTTTCCAAAACATCTTGTCTTTCCATAGTATATTGTTTAAAGTTGACCGTGAAATAAAACTGTGACCCTCTACCGTATATTGAAGTTACCCAAAGATCACCACCCATAAGCTGCACAAGGTGCT